>RJWM01009077.1:0-69553 GCA_004363535.1 Dasyprocta punctata
ATTGTCTTCATTACGCCCAGAGAGACAATTTAAAAAGGAAACTCTAACCATGCCACATTTCCAATTAAAATCTTTCAGTTGCATCCCATTGTTCTTAGGAATATTAATAAGAACTCTACATATTCGAGCCTCCTTTCGCTGGGTCTCACTTCCCACTGTTACTGTCTTTCCACTCTCCCCAGTCTTTGTCTCCAGTCACGTCTGCCTTCTGTTTCTTGCCCAGTTTCCTCTACTGCCACGAAGGTTCTGAATGTGCTCGTTCCTTTGACAAGAACATTCTCCTCCTCCATGAGCCTCCCTGACTCATACCTCAGTTCTCAACTCAAACTGCCTTCTCAAAGAAAACCTCCCAGAGCCAAACCAATGTCAAATCCCCTATTATACACTGTCATAGCATCCTGGCATATGGTCAATCTGTGCTAATCATACACTTATTTTTTTGGAGGGTGTATAAACTGGGAAGTCAGCACTTTCAATATCCACCTGTTGATTACAACATCTTATCTTGTCTGTGGTATCTTTTTCCTTAGATGCTTGTCTTCTTCAAATTTTAAACATGCATGAGACTGGCCTGGCTTGCAGTGAAAGACCTCAAGTTGCAGACCTGGAAACATAAGCTTCCCTTTATATTTCCTTTACCCAGTGTTATCTCTAGCACTCTCCCTCAGCTAAGAATCAAGGTTACAGTTAACCAGAGGAGCTGGTATATGTGCCTCTCCTCTTTTGCCCTGTTCTCTTGAAGTCTTAGACATGCAATTTGAACTCTACAGCAATATTACTCATTCTACTTATGGGTCTTTCAAGTCTATGGCATTTACTTATACAGATATGTTACCCAAGGTCTAAGACTTTTTTGGATCTAAATATTCACCCACATTTGATTACATTTCATTATAATTAGCTGATATTCTTCATAATTATGTCTCTTTCCTGTTTTCACTTGAACAAAGGGATTTCTTCCCTGGTTTTATTATTATTATTATTATTATTATTATTCCTTTGGGATTTGTGACTAGATAAGTTTCTCTGCTTGTTTTACTATTTGTATGAGTTCCTATGGAAAGGTTGCATTAAGGTATCTTTATTCCACCATATTGAATTAGAAAAAACAGTAGCTATAAGTAAATGTTAACATACTAGGAAGAAATGTCAGCTCATTCTCTGGTTCCACACCTCCAATAGAATGCTGCACTGTTTCAGAAACATCTTGTAATCTATTCAAATACAATGCCCCCAGTAAAACAGAGAATATTATAAAATAAACAAATCTTGGATTTCCACAATAGGGACACACATTTTCTGAGATAAACAACTTTTTATAGTATGTATGGGGAAAACAATGTAGATTCCCCAAACCTATGGGTAAGCACAGGTCTAAGATAATAAAGTCTGGAAATGCTATTTGCTAAGTCCCTTGTCTCTGATTGCTTTTCACTCCAAATACCATATAAAGAGCTAGCACATAGTGACAGACTCACACTAGGTTCTCAAAATTTTAATTCTTTCTTCCTCTTTTCAATACAGGAAAGAATAATTGCCTTTCCCTTTTTTAAGTAACCTTTATTAAATTCCTATCATATATAAGACATAGTGATAGTGATAGGTATCAGAGGTCCTAGCCTAGTCAGGGAGAAAGGCAAGTAATCCCCAAAGGACATGCCATAGAAACTGTGCTAGGACCACGGAGGATGCTTTAAGAAAATAAAAGTGAGTGTCCTAATCTATCCTAAAATGATGGGAAAAAGGAACAGAGCCTTGCCAGAATAAGAGGGGTCTAAGTCACAATGTCAAAGAACAGATAGTAGCTAACTGCACAAAGAAGCAGGAGGAAAGGTTTTAGAATCACCCGATAAACCCTTGGAAAGTAGACTATGAGGTATTCGAGGAACTAGAAGATGTTCACAGAAGTGAAACAACTGAGTGGAAGCAAATAGCACAAAATGAAGTTAGCAGAGAATCAAGGAGCACATCTTTTGGGCAACTCAAAAGCACTTAATGGGCATCTGCTGTGCACCCAGCGCTGTACTTCTAGGCTGTGGTGTGGGTCTGCACACGTCCATCTCAGGGACTGTTGTTCTCATCCCTTGTGGGTTTCTGAGGAGACAAGGACTAAGCCACTGTCCTTAGCCTCACTGAATTCATCCTCTACTAAGTTCAAAATGTAAACAAAATTTCAACATTCTGTGACAAGTGGAATAACCAGCAACTCATACTAGGGAAAGTAGAAAAAAAACTTGGAAATTATAAAGAATGAGAAAAAAGATACCTGAAAATGATGACAAAGGAGTATTTTTTTTTTAACAAAATGTTTCTGGCAAAAGAAAAAAGTAGTTAAATTCAGGTTCGGAGGTAAAGAGTGGCCTAGTATGTGAAATGCCACCCAAATATGAGTATTGCAGGATTTTTGAGATACGAAACATGAAGCAAATGTTTGGTTTAAGTCTAAAGCGAAAGGAAAGGACTGAATATTGGAGAGGAATTAACATTGGAGGGGTGCTGCTGAGAACTTGGGCCACCCCACAGGTGAGAGATCACTACTGAAAAGTTTCAATCATGGAAAACACACAATTTAGGCTGCCCACTAACAGTATTGAAGATGGATTTGAGGAAGGCAAGCCTGGGGACACAGAAGACAATCAGAAGCTTATAAGCAAAAAAGGAGACCCCAATGGCTTAAACTAAGCTGGTTATATTATAGATAGACAGAGACATAAACTGGAGAAGAGTCAGAAAAACAGAATCAAAATTACTCATTGAGAATGTGAGAAGTGACAGGGAAAGAATATAGATATACCTAACTTCCCCAAAAACTAAGGAAGAAAATGCTTATCACACACTGTTGAATTTATTATATAGTTACTTGTACTATTAGTCTGTAATCTCAGTAAAGAAAGCAATTATGCTTTTTTACTTTTACATTTCCAATACCTAGCCCAATGCTTTAGTAAAGTGACTATAGGAGGAATTAATGAGAAAAGGCAAAGGACTGGTGGAAATGATGAATTTGGTATTGAACATAAGGAAGATGACTGTGGAATTTCCAAGGACAAACTTCCAGGCAAAAAGGACATAGGGCTAGAGCTCAGGAATGAGGTCCGAGTGAGACACAGACTTGGTGCCCCTGGAACAGGTGAAGTTGTAGAAATGGATGAGCTCAGAGAAAAAAGAGATTGGTGAAGGACAGCGCCCTGGAGATCTCACTTTAATCAATGCCTCATTTTATTTGACCTGAAGATCACAAAAGATAAACAGTTTATGCAGAACAACCAGAACATCTACTCCAATCCAGATAAGAAAGAATCATTTCCCCTCTAGTAGTCATTAAAACACTGCCTGCTTTGAGAAATTGATACCCTATGGGAAAATAAATAACATTCTTTTAGTATTTAGCATTTACAAAGCTTTTTTCTTAAAAGATGTTTTTAAGGTATAATTAAGATACAGTTTAATATGAAGTTTAACTTTTTTTGAATGTTCTGTTCTGACCTTTGACATTCATAGTCAGGTAGCATGAACACAATCAATATAAAAAAGTATTTTGATTACCCCAAAACTTTTCCTGTCACATCTTTGTAACTGATGTCCTTCCTCTATTCTCAGAGTCTGGCAACCACTTACTGATGTTTGTCCATGTTGTGAGGTGAGATAAGTTACTATTTTAACATTCCCAATGAAGACACTCAGTAGCTTTCAGAAGCTGTGTGACTTGCCTAACATACACAGAAAGCACCCAAGCTGAAGTGTGTTGATTCTAAATAGAAGAACTTTCCTTCTGAACTCAGAAAGCTCATCTTATCAGTGCAGCATGAGAACTGACGATGCACAGGCAACCCAAAATGAATGGTCTGTACGGCATCTAGAACGTTATCAATGTTCTACCACGTAATCACAACTTTTAAACACTCATGTGCAAAAATAGTGCTCCAGCTTTGCTCTTAAAATAAAAATACATAGGAGGAAATAATCTTGGGAGAGTTGATTTTATAACTGGATTGTTCAGGGTAGCAGGTAGGTATTCCTCAGAGCAAGGATCCATATCAAAATTAACAGCTGTGTACATAAACTACATAAATTGGCCTTACTGAATACATATTTTCTGTGCTATTCTTCACATATGAATGAGAGCAACAGCAAGCGCTCAGAACGCTTGCTCTTGAACTCTGAAACTCCAGCTACAATTGGGATTTGCAATGTTAGGATAATGAGAAGTCGTATTTTAAAAGAGATCATTATTAAAGTGCTCTGCTTTACCAAGGGGTTGCCTTCCTATTTCCGCTCAACTTTACTTGGAATGAGTTGCAATTTCTAGCCAACTACCAGCAACAGAAATGTGATTAAGACAATAAATATATTCACAAAACATAAACTCAGCTCTGGGGGCTTTAAACATCTGCTTTAAAAATAAAACTTGTGCAAACACAGTCATAGGCAAAATGAAACCTTGCTTCCTAAATATTTCTTTATGGGACTGAGAAGTTTGACCCAATTTACAGATACAAACAAATGGTCTCTTCCACACTCCTATCTTGCAAATTTAAGCTAATTTACATGTAATGCTGGTCACTTCTATGACCTTTTATATAGGGCTTTTAAATTGTTTCCTGCCTGTTTTGGCCTTTATATAAATTCCAGGTACTCTCTAAATCCTTCAACTGCTTTAGATAAAATTATTCAATGAAGCAAAAGTCTCATTCAAGATTCTAATAATAAACAGATACAGATATTGAAATTGAAATATCCCCCAAGTCTCTATTGCTTTTATTACTATCGTAATACGATAATACATTGGCTCATGAATGCTTCTGTTTGCAGACAATTTAGTTCACAAACAGAAGCAGTTGGCAAAATTTTGCCTCTGTCCACAAACTCCACATCAGGTGCGAACACAAATGCAGCCATCTTTTGCAGAACTGTGGAATAAATTAAGCTCATGAACTGAGATACCACTGTACTGCCAATATTCTCATTATATGAACAGTCTCATATCCACATTTAGTAAATCTTTTCCTTATTTACATTGCCTACTGTAGAAATTCAAAACCAGTGAGGAAATAGCTTATACCCAACTCTCCCATACTGTGAAATTTGTTAGGCTTTCACCAGAAATTACAATGTTTTTTTTTCCATTTTTACATAATTTATTGTTTCCTTTAAATTCAGTTGGACAATTGTCCAAATTATCCAATTATCCAAAATTCAGTGGAAAATTATCCAAAATATGGAAAGAGGTTTACCACAACGTTAATGCTATGGCTTGCATCTAGATGTCCACCCAAAACCTCATGCTGTCCTAGGTGGGAAGTTTCAGAGGTGGCTGGACTAGGATGTGATACTGGGATTAAGAATGTAGTATTGGAAGCCCCACCCTGGGTATGGGTGGCACCAATCAGTAGGCTTATAGCCTGAATGGAGTATAATAAGACAGAAGGCAGGCTTCCTGCTGCTGCTTGCTGCTTCCTGCCTGCCATGCCATGAACTATTTCTATGCTGCAATGTCCCTTTGCCATACTGCCCTGCCTTGGATCCAGTTGACTGTGGAAAGAAACCTCTACAAACTGTGAGCTGAAATAAATCTTTTCTCCTTTAACATGTGGATTATGGGTATTTTGTCTCAGCAACAACAAAAGTAACCAGAACAAGTACTAACAGTGGAAAAAAATCAAAGTAACCCTATATCCCAGTGTAAGGGACTGGTTACATAACAGCTGGTGTGTCAATTACATAAAGAATCATGCACCATTTAGAACGAGGGTTACACAGACTATACAGCTATATAAAAAATCCTCTGGGATAACAAGTCTTATGTAAACCAAAAGGGGTCTTTTCTCTACTTCACATTGAATGTATAGATAACTAAGAATATTACTACTATATATCAGGTTTGAAAATAGTTTTTAAATTGTTTCCTGACTGTATTGGCCCGCATCCTTCTCTCCATAGGATAATAAGGTTTGAAGTCACCTTTCTTATATACTGTCTTTTTGAGTCTTCATGAAACTCAGAGGTAAATAGTTTTATTGATTCAGTATTATTACTATTAATAGTTTATCTGAGGACACTAGATTATTTAATGGCCTATGGAGTTCCCATTCTTGTAGTCCAACCAATTGCCAAGTTTAGTTGCTACAGTGAATAAATAATTCTTTTTATAGAGAAAAAAACAAAAAAGTCTTCATTATTTAGATACTGTCTAGAGCACATTGTCTAATAAAAGCTCCTCATGCAACTTAAAAATTTCCAGTGACTTTATACAGAAAATAAGAGACATTAATTTTAATAATACTCTTTAATTTCACCTGATAAATTCAGATGACCATTTCAACATGCTACCAATATAAACTGATTTAACTTAGGAAAATACAAGATATCTTGAATTCTTTTTATTTTGACTAGTTTTTTGATGTCGGTCCTGTATTTTACATTTACATGACATCTCAATTCAGACTACCCATACTCCAGGTGTTCACTAGCTGTATGTGGGTGTCATGGATGAAGATTAGGTGACTGATAAGAGAATGATGAAAACACTTATATAAGGCAAATGGTACGATGGGAGAAGCATGATCTACAATGCATGTGATTCAAATGCAGGTTTTACTTCCATTCCCCACTGATACTGTAAGGAATTACTTGTTATATCCTCTCCATTTTCATTTATGATTCTGAAACCAAAATGTAAGTAACTCAGTGAAAAACTTAGCAAAGTCTTATAAAATCCAATGAAATAAATATTATGCCATGGGGTCCTGCTTAAGAGACAAATAAAAAAATTTTTTTAAAAACCCAGGATTGGTTATATCCTGGTTTGTATAATGCAAAATGGCCTTTCAAAGGGAGGAGGCCTTTCAGGCTATCTTACAAATTTCCTAAGCAGCAAAAATTTGCTTTAGAGGCCGGTATTCATCATCAACCATTTCATCCAACACTATATTAAAAGTATTCCTATGATGTAGCTGTTTCTGTAAGAACAACCAAGGAGTGACCCAGGAAAGATAAGTGCTTTTGATAACAACTAGGCAATCCTCAAGACACTACTAAAAAAAAAAAAAGTTTGAATGAGCCCCACAAGCAAAGCAAAAAGCTTCTATTTTCAAAAACCCCAGAGCAATAGCTTAAAACAAAAGAGGAAAAACACACTTAACAATGGAGGATAATGGGCACTCAGGAGAAAGCCCTGCTCCCCACTTCACAAATGTTCTTCTGCTGCCGAAGCACAAATCAGGCCCACAGGTTTGAGAACACCCTTCCATGAAAGCTAGCTTATGTTGCACAGACTGTTCTGGAACATAAAAGCAGAATTTATACTGATGACTACTACAGCCTTGTAAAAAAGCATTTAAATTATGATGACTGCTAAGATAGCAGAGATGTGGCAGAAACACAGAGAAGGGGTCTTGGCCAGACCTAAGGGGGAGAATATTTGATCAGGTTCAGCCTCCAAAATAAGGTGAAATCTAAGCCAAACCTAGCCCACAAATAAGTAGAGTAGGTGCAACACAGGAAAAGGAATTGTAAGAGGAAATCACTCGTTCCAAGGCCCGGTGGAAGTGCTAAGGGGCTGAGGGAGGTAAGGGCCCTGGTAGAGAAATGAGGAAGAGTTCAACAAACACCAATCTTGTGCTCTATGGTTAGCCACGTTGAGTAACAGACTTCTCTTTGAGCCACTGAAGGCTTCCGGTGACTGTTTCTGCTTTGACTTCTTGCTTGTGTGTTTTCTGTCTAAATTCCTATGCAGAAGGAGATGCAAAACTCCTTCTGCATAGAAAAACATTTTGCAACAGGAGATGCAAAAACTAAGCATAACTGGTTTTCAAATACAGCACAGAAAGAGGAAAGAAAAAACGGCTCAGTCAAATTCATTCACTGAGCTGAGAAAGTTAGTATTTTCTCAGTGATTTCTAGAAGATCACTTTTTTTTCCCCTCTGTTATAGCCTGGCTGTGGTTTGCTTGGAGTTTCATAAAATTAATGGTTTGTGACATCTCTTCATGGGGCAAATCTAAGGACACCTTTCTCGTTAGTGCTTGAATTTCTGCTCTGAAGGGAATTCCTAGGATAGGGATTTTCCTGAGAGATGCATCATTCTTCCATTTGAGATCTTCCCAACACCAAGGGAGAGCTGCAAATCCTCACATCATCTAATGCATGCACCTGTTGCGTACACGCACGCGCACACACACACACACACACACCACGAACTCCATCAGAGGAAGGGTACAGGGGGCACAGGGAGGCCTGGTAAGACTCCAGTATCATTGCTTCTCCCTGACCACAGCTTTATCCAACCAAGAGTAGTTGATGCCTCTTTTCCAAATATTTTTTTTTCATTTTCAGTTTTCCTTTTCTAATGAGTTGAAGGTATTTCTCCACTCTGGCATATATTGCCCTCTATTTCTTACTAATTTTTTTTCTGCGGTCGTAAACAGTTTTTTTTTCTCGGTCTCTAAATTCTTTCTTATTGCTCATGACCATTCACTCTGCTCTATCATTTGGGAAATCAAATAGGTTAGAGAATGCCCTCCAATCAAAACTTCTGCACATTCTTCAGAGTCATAACCAAGGGTCCACTATACCTTTTCCTCTCTGCTTCTGTATTTATAATGCTACTTCCTAGTCCTTCTTGTTTTCCAGCCTTCATCTGTAAGTGCTGGACAAGTTTCTTATTTCTTCATGTCCCCACTAGACAGGATTGGGCCATACTAGATTTACATACTGACAGGACTCTGGCTAGTGTTTAGGACAATAGGTAGAACACGACTCCCTGGGTCAAAAAAAATTAGTGAAACCTGTGCCTTAACTCTTCCTCCTCTCATGCCACTGGAAATAGAGCTGTCAAACAAAAACAAAACCAGTAACAAAAATAGAGAGGTTTTGTGATAAAACCAAAGTGTCATTAGGGTGAGCCATGAAGGGGAAACATGCAGGGCACTATGCTAGTACTGTCCCGACTTAGTCACAAATGTCAACTTAATTCATTCTTTTGAAAAGAAAGCCAAGGCATTTTGAAGTGCAGAGCTGTTTAGACTTGATACTCATTCTGCAAATGTTAATAACACTTTTGAGGGTTCATTAATCTCAACAAGCCTGAAAAAATACATTTTCATGTTCTTGCTCTCCAACTATCATCCTTGCCGTATATTTTTACATAAATAATTGGCTATGACTCAAATTAAAATAACTTTGACAATTATCAAGCAGGCTAGGGGGTTTTGAGCTTATACCGGAATATGAAATATCAGCACCCCAGGGTACTTCAAACCCATGTGCTGTCTCACGATAACATTCAACTCACTTCTTTCTGAGCTCATAAAATACAAGTTTTTCATCTACCAGTTGAAATGGTTATCTTCTGTTTAGATAATAGTCCCTCACTGAAAGGTTACTTCTAATAGAATTTTTTTCTGATTGAAGTATAAATGTGATATTTATGAGGACTAGGATCTGTGTCCCTGGCAACTGGGGTGTCCTCAAAAGCATTACAAACTCTATCCTCATTTCACAAGTGAAATGCTGTCCAGACCGATATATCTTCTATATTCAAATCCTCCTTCTCATAGACTAACAAGGGGCACGCCTTCATTCCTACACATATTATAATTTTCCTTTGTGACGTGCACTAAAGACCTCAGTGTGATGAATTGTCATCTCTCTCAACCTCACAGGCTATAAAATTGTTTTATGCCCCTAGTATTCCTAGTCCTCATATAAAAATATTAGCTGTAATTCAATGTTGACAGTGCGGTATTCTTCATAAAGCAGTCGAAGAGTACTTTCCAGTTGTAGAATGCCATCAGAGCTTCCTGATTGAATTACTGTCTAGCATTCATCAGGGTGTCATTTTCTTGAATGAAAATAACCTACAAGCATTACCAAGCAGCTCTGGGACCCACTGGAAGTTCTAAAGGGACCAATATTTCGCATAATCCTTCAAAAACTTCTTAAGGGACATTCAAAAGCCAAGAATTATTAGATAAAGCTTTTAAAATCAATGCTGTTTTTTTTAAAAGAAAAATGTGCTTCTGTTTTTCCAAAGAAAATGTCTCTGAAAATATGACTTTACTATGGTAGCTGGTGTTTCCCAAATCGAAATTTCTAAATCGATGGCATAACTTAGCCTGTATCAGAGAGTTTTTAGTAAGACAGAAAGAAAGAGGGTGTTTTGTTGGTTCATTTATTGAGGAGTTTGGAAGGACTCATTTTGTTTCGTTCTTTGCTAAAAACGCTTACCTATCTGCCCAATCAAAATCCATTCACACGAAAATGTTTCATTATGCTCTCTTAATTGGTTTCAGAACATCTCTCATGTTTACTTTCAAGAGACAATTTTACAGGTGACTGTTCCTGTTGTATTCAGTCCCTTTGATTGTAGCACTATAATCAACATTCTATTTAAAACTCTTTTATCTTGGATCTAGCCTTGTTTTGGGTCTCATGTGCTCCTCATAATTTTGTAAGCTATTTTTCGTAACTTTTTAAACAAGAAGATGGTCTTTTCCTCCATTTTTAGCCTTTTAAAACTTTGTCTAATGGAGTTTGTGCACTCAGCTAGTGGTGGAATATTTAGTACTACATAATGTAATCAGATCTTTAAATATAAGCTTTATGGCTCTGCAGTGTGACTGTGTCATAGAAAGTCAGAAAGCATAAGCATTTTAGTCCTGATTGAGAATATACATGATATATAGACATGACCTTGATTTATGCAGATCTCATACTCTAGGTCTTCCCTTTAGACCTGCTTTATTTCTTTGAAACCACATGCCAATAAAAATACAAGGAGATTCACTGCTTCGTTGACTATTTAACACCTCTTCATTTAATCAGTTCACTGTCAATAGTGGATATTTTTCCAGGATTCAGGGCTAGGGGTAGGGAATCCGACAAACAGCAAAGTCACAAATTTCTAACAGTACATATTTTGATTTCACGGTCATCCAATTTGTACCTTCTACTATTTCCTCAGGAGTCAAAATCCACAATAAATCTGTCCAGTCTAAATTTACTAGATCTAGTTTGTGTTTTATTATTGAATAAAGTCATTTAGCACTGCATAATAAAGCTAAGTTAAACATGCCACCAGTATAATTATCTTTGTGCATACTTATATTCATCCACTAGAACACATCACTTCATCTTATAATACTAATCATTTTAAATGCATGCATAAATACCAGTAATCCCCTATGATTTTAGCATTTTCTAGATTGATAAATCATTCATAAAACTAAGATAAAGGTCTTCAGCTAATTTTGACATTAAAACATTTATATATAACTTCATAGCAGGATATTTTGTTTTGCTATTGCCAATTAGTAAGCTAAGTGGACTCTATGTTTGCTTTGTGGAGTGTAGAATTATGTGACACAATTACATTTTCAAAATGTCAATACAAGATATAGTCAGAATCATCTATGATTTATTTGGGTTTCCTTGAAGAAATTTCAGAAATCCTGTCATCCCTATGGTAAACAATATAACTGTTCTTTTCCTGTAATTTGGATAATAAAGCATCCCATAGAAAAGGGAATTTTCAAATAATTAATTATTCTAACATATCATTCTGCTGAATTGGTCCTATGGAAGACCCTACAGAGACAATCACGTAGACTTGTTAGACTTCGTCTAGTCCAGCAGGCAAAATGGCAACACAAGACAGAGCCATAATCAGTGGGACTTTATGCCTGGAATTCTCTTATTAAAATACACATTTACTGCATGATGTTTAGTGGTAAGAGACTGCCAGCAATTCAACTGCCTGAGTGAAATATCAAATGGCATAAAGTGAGAGCATTGTGCATCACCCCTGAGTTATTCACGTATCAGCAAGAAGCTAAAGGAGGAGCCTGAGTTCTGTGTCCTTCCGTACATGCCCTTTGTGTCATTCATGGAAGGATCCCTGGCTCATAGGCAAAATAACATCAATAATGATGCCTCTCTGCTCATCTCTTAAATATTCACAGCTCAGCAAAACCAGATGAATAGCGTGGACTTCATGTCCTCCGCCTAGGTGTCCTTCCAAAATCATCTGAGGAACTCTTTCAAGACAAACAACAACCATGGTAAGGAATTTATTTCAGAAGGAGATGCATAAAGAGGAAGCCACTTAACACAGATTTTGGTAGATGATCTTCTATGATTACCTCTTTTTCTGCTACTACTCTTGGGAAAGACCAGTCCTTCAACAAGATTAAAGTCTTCTGAGAAAATATTATTCCTGGATACTCAGAAAGATATATTTTTTGCAATACTTCATTATCACTTACCCATCAAGAATTTAATACCGTCATTATTTCTGCTATCTTCTATGTCTGATTTTCATTCTACCAATTTCACCAGGCACCTTTAATTACCATTCCCTACATTCATTTCTACTGTAATACATATTTTTCACTTGAAATAATCATATAAACCTTTCAGAGAATTCTCAGAATGAAAACAGTACAATATTAGGAACTAGTGTTTGTTGGCTTTAACCAGAGAGGTAATATAGCATATGAGTTAAGAATAAAACCTCAAAAAGATACTATTTTTTCTGTAAAATGGGCATGAAACAATATATATCTCTAAAAGGAGGTATCAAGATTAACAAAATAATACACAAAAAGCATTTAGAATTATATCAACTAGTCTGCATGTTAATAGATTAGTTATGAATCTCTCTCTTTCTCTTCCTATACACACACACTCTCATAAACACACACACACAAACACACACACACACACACAAGCACAGATCACATTATACTAGCAGCAATAATTCCTCACTTGCCAGTTTTCTTGTCTGAAAAATGAGAAAATTTAGGTTTCGACCACTCTAAAATTCCTTCTGGCACTAAAATATCAGGCACATGCGTCCAACATGAATCACTTATGTTTTAGAAATTCTTAAGCCTTTAATAGCGCACTATTCATTAACTTGTACAGTAAATGAACCAGAAATCATAAAAGATACATTTGGTACATTCCTACCTTCAAGTGCTTAAAAATATTTTGTTCTAAACATTAAAGATAGATTTTATTTTTATGTTTCAGTTGCATATTATTTTATTCCTGTATTACTTGATCAGATTTTTAGGAAAACTGCAGCACAAAAAAAATTTCTTTATAGAATAAATGGTATAGTAAATTATGAAATAGTGCAGTCAAAAGACTGTGGAACGCTTATCAGCTACACAAGTTTGAAAACTGAATGAGTAATATTTATGAGGAAAATATAAAAAACTCCATTTTTTATTTACATTGAATTTATATTTACTGAGCATCTACTATTCTGGGCACAATAATAAATTTTAAAAGACTTGAAACATTTTGAGGACAGGAAAGGAGGTATCAGAACAGTTTGCCACCTTAACACAAAGTGGCTTGACAGAAAGCACTGCTGTTTCTGAAGCAAATTAATCAATCCGAAATTAAGCTATCAAAGAAGTAAGCAAAGAGTTGGTCTCCAGATCAAGGTATCATTTATTGTTACTCCTAGGTTTTTTTTTTTTGTTTTGTTTTTGTTTTTTTTTTTGTTTTTTGTTTTTTTTTTGCGGCACCGGGGATAGAACTCACAGCCTCGCACCTGCCAGGGCAGGTGCTTAAGCCACTGAGCCAAACTCCCGGCCCTGGTTTTTTGAGGCAGGGTCGCACTATGTAGCTCAGGCCAGCCTTGTGCTCACGTTGTAGCCCAAGCCGGCCTGGAACTCACAACGCTCCGCCTACCTCAGCCTCCCGAGTGCTGGGATTAAAGGCGTGCGCCACCATGCCCGGCTGTTACTCCTAGTTTTAATACCAAAGTCCTAAACCTCACAAAGAGCTTAAAGACATCTTGTTTGGCAAACCCACAAATTACCTCATAGCACGTAAGATAATTAATTTAATTAAAAAGTTTTCATAAATTGAAACAAGATGAAATAAGCATTGTAGCCCGGATTTAGTAACTATATTAAGAACACCCAAATGGGACCATATACAAAACCATCAAATGAAACATTTAGAGAATTGAGTTCTCCCTTTCTAAAGAGATAAGAAAATGAAAAATTATTCCTTAATGAGTTATTTATAAATTTTTATTTTAAGGACACTTAAAAATAGCTTCATTCAAATACAAGTTAGTTATTGTACTATGAAAATTAAAAATAAAGATGTTGAACTAGATTATCTCTAAGGAAACTTCTCATTCTGAAACTATATAAATGTATTTATGTACTAATAAAACATAATGTGAAAATACTAAAATAATCACATTGAAATACTTTCAGATATGGCATTTCCTTCACAAAGGAAACTTTAAAAGATGCCATTTGGGAAAATAAATCAAACGTATGCTGCTAAAAGGATCAGAAAGTTGGACACTCTATCCCCAATATAGACAAGAAAATTCTTTCACAACTAAGTCAGTCAAGTCAGTCTCCAAAATAATCTAGCTTGAAAAATTCAGGAGTGTGTGCGCACGCACGTGTGTGTGTGTGTGTGCGTGTGTGTGTAGAGGCAGGAATATTAAGTAATCAGCGTTTGTCAGCTTTTCAGTGAAAATAAGCCAAGATTAATGAGTCTAAATTCCATAGAAATCAAAACGAGTCTTGCTTTTTTTGTATTAATGGGCCAAAATTCAGAGGAAATAGAGACTAACAAAACCAATAACTGATCTTTCAAAGGAAGCAACTGGATTTAGAATCAAAATTTTTATCGATTTAAAGTCAACCACTCTTTGAGAAACAATTTTTTTAACTATCAAAAGACACTGTTGGCCAGGTGTGGTGGTGCATGCATGTAATCCCAGCACTCAGGAAGCTTAAGGCGGGGGAATCACTGTGAGTTCAAGGTTAACTTGGGCTGCATAATGAGATCTTGTATCAAAAAAAAAAAAAAAAAAAAAAAAGACATTGTCATTTTCTGTTCAGAACCCTGCTATTCTCCATGTTCTCTCACTTCAATAGCCTACCTAGGGAGGCCTTAATTACTTGCCTATTTTATCCTTCCCCAAATATAAAATGGAAATTAGACAGTGGTTGAATTTAGACCACAAAAAGGCTTATTTTCTATAAGAGTAAGGGTAAAAAGTAATTGGATATATTTTGTAGTAAAAGTGTGCAGTAGCTAACCCAAGCACATGCCTGTAATCCCAGCACTCAAGAAGCTGAGGCAGGAGCATTGCCAGGAGTTTAAGGGTACCTCGTAAGTGTTCAAGGCAAGTCTGAAGGACATAGTGAGACCCTGTCTCAAAGAAAAAAGCAGCTAATCTGGATTGGTAGGATTCTGGAGACCTAGGATTCAATTCTGGCCTGGATACCAGGGTTATCCATTCAGTCATCAAATATTTATTAAACACCTACTACGTGTCCCTGCTCATATGGAGATCTGAATCTCTGCAAATGAGAAGAGCTGAAAGCGGACAGTAAATAAATGCATAATTATTCATTGCAATACATAAAGGAAAGAAAAATGTATAATTAGAAGGAAAACCTTGGTGGAGTAGTTAAAAAAAAAAAGTCACCTCACAAATGACAACACTTGGCTGAAACGTGAAGGATGAAAATAGAGCTGTCCATCCAAATAAGGCAAAGAAAATAGCTCTGGGCAGAGAAAACCACATGTGCTGTAGCCCTGAAGCAAGATAAAGTTTGGCACTTTGAAAGAACTAGAAAAAAAGTGTGAATCACACATACAGCATAGAAAATTATGTCTTGTTTAAGGCTAATAAATCGGCCAGATTCTAAAGAAATAATCCACATGAGCTGATTCAGAGATCAATAAACCATGATCACTTCCACACACTCCTTATGAGCAAAGTACTTCATGTTAAGCTAATTTTTGGCCAAGTGGAAGCAAAACTAATAAAACACTGAATAATGTCAATCAGAATTTGGAAAAGAATGTCCAAATAATAGAGAAAGTTTTTAAAACTGTCTCTCATCCCTCATGTGCAGTTTTCTACATTCATTCTTATTCAATTATGCATTAAGCTGCTGGCAGCACTCAGAGATACTTAAATTTTAGTCCTTTTTTATAAAGTGAAGTTACTTCTTAAAACATACTTTTCCCTGTGATAAGATATTTTTCTGTCATTAAAGCACTAATCTATAAGTTCAATGATAAAATATTTATATGATCTGATCACATATACACAGCAATCTAAGTGTATGTATACTTATGTCAAATGGCAGCAGACCAAGAACTATTTTAAAGGTATGAGAGCCATTCTCCAATCCAAAATTGAAGCTTTCTTTTAGTGAAATAAGTTTATGATTTATTAATGAATTTGGACAGCATATAGTGGTTAAAACAAGGAAAACAGTGGAAATCCATATGGATGAGAAGGATAGGGTTCAGAGAGCTTGAATGGCCTAAAAATAAAGAGAAACCACATTTCTGCTCCCTTTCTTTTGCATCTCTAACTAAAGAGTGTTTCCAACAAAAATAATTAGATGACAAAAGAGGAACATGCAGCCAGCCCACAGATGTTCTGTTGTCATTCACAGCCACTATGTAACTGCAGAATACAGGGTACAAGGCCAACAGCTAGGGAGTTTTCTTTGACTGGTTGTTTGTTTCTAAGAGACAGCGTGTTCAAGCTTAAGCTCTTGGAAAGCCAGAAGCGACATTAAAGCAGGTCATATACACTTGGGCAGGTAGAAACTTTAAACTGAATGGCCTGCCTGTATCAACGCAGGCAGTCTCCATCATATCTTATGTGAATGAAGGAAAAATAGAGTACATTGGCAAATGAAAAAAAAACAAAAAAATCACTTGGAGAAAAAAAAAAATGTGTCAAAGAAGCTAAGATAGAAGGTCCAGGTGGCGCCACACTCCAGGGTGCACTCTGCCTGGCTGCCTGGGTCCCGGAAGTTCTGACCTCCACCTGCTGGGGCAGAGGGTCCAGCAACATGCCAGGAGTGCATCCTCGCTGGCTGTGCAGAGGATGGAGTTCTACCCAGTCCAGCATATCAGCACAATCCATCAGGAGAGTGCCCAGCCGGCCTCGCAGGACATGGAGGTGCTGGGCCCAGCCCATCCCAGAGCCCCAGGGCTGCTCATCAGGAAGTGCTCAGGGTGGCTGCAGGGCCTTGGAGAACTTGGGCTCTGCCCATTGGAGCCCAGGGCAGGAGTTCCATTGTTCAGGGGTGCAACCACGTGGCAGTTCCTAGAGGTTGTGAACCCACCCAACCAAGAACAAGGCCACAGCACTACATGCCTGGCACTTGCCCAGGCTTGCCCTGTGCTCCACAGGCTCTCAACTCCTCACAGCCAGACTCAAGGTGCTGGTGGTGCCACACTCTGGGGTGTGCTCTGTCTAGCTGCCTGGGTCCCAGAGATTCCAAACTCCACCCAGCCAGGCTCAAGGTCCAGTGACGCACTCCAGAGCTGCATCTCTACTAGCCACCTGGGTCGCAGGGGTTCTGAACGCTACACAGCGAGGTTCTAGGTCCCAGCAACAAGTTCTAGGGGTGTGACCCTGCTAGCTACAGGGAGGATACAAACTTTGTCCAGCCCAGGGACCCAGAGTAACCCAACAAAGTACATCAGGGGAACATGTGGCCTGCCTCATAAACCACTGAACACAAGGGTCCAGCGCAATAATCTGAGGGTGTGCCCCGGCTAGCCATGGGGATATTGGAGGATTGAAGCTCTGCCCAGCACAGTATTCCAGTGCAATCCATCAGGAAGCTGCCTGCCCAGCCACACAGGTCCCAGAAAAATATGACAAAATGAAAGACCAAGAGACAGTCTTAATCCCCCAGCCCAGTGAGAACAAACCCAAGAGACACTGAAATCGAAGACACTGGGAATCACACAACTGAACTTTCTAAAATGATAGCAAATGGAGTAAAGAAATAACTCCATGAAGCTATAGAGAAATTCAAATCAGAAATAATCTCTCAGCTAAAAATTAAAATGACAATCATTATGACAGAAATGATATGTGTATCCAAAGAAGATCAAGATAAAAAAAAATAGAAGAACATAAGAAAATGATGGAAACTTTGAATGAACAATATAAGACACAAATAGAATTCATGAAAGAGATGCAAAGGGAAATTCAGGAAATGAAAAATTCCATGGAAAGTTTGAAAAACCACTTCAATGAAGCTGAAGATAGAATCTCAGACCTTGAAGACAGCATGGGAGCTTATGGCCACAAAAGAAAAGATCTCTTAAAAATAGTAAAGAACCAAGAAACAACAATTCAACAGCAGCAAGATGATGCCAAGAGAAATAACATAAGATTAATAGGTATAAATGAAAAAGCAGGGGTCAATACTAATGACCTGGGAAAACTATTCACAGAAATAATAGCAGAAAACTTTCCAAACATGGGAAGAGAATCTGATATACAGGTAAGTGAGGCATACAGAATCCAAATTAACCATAACCAAAATAAATCTTCACCCAGACATATAATAATTAGGCTATCAGAAATACAGCACAAGAACAAAACAATAAACGCTGTCAGAGAAAAGAAACAGATCACCTATGAAGGAAAGCCTACCAAAACCACAGCAGACTACTCAACAGAAACCTTTAAGTCAAGAAGAGCTTGGAGTTAAGTATTTCAAATCCTGAAAGAAAACAACTTTCAACCCAGATTAAAAATTGATGGAGAAATAAGATACTTCCACGACAAAGAACAACTGAAGAAATTTATGGCCACCAAACCAACACTACAAAGAATACTGAAAGACACTCTAGAAAGAGACAAAGATAGCTACAATCTTAAAAACAACAAAAGGAAACCATTAAGCAGGGCAAATAATTAAACAGAAAATGTAGGAAACCAACAACAGAAAGATATCATGACAGGGATGAATGAGTACATATCAGTTATATCAATCAATGTAATGGTCCCAACTCACCAATAAAAGGAAACACTAGCAGAGTGGGTTAAGAAACAAAATCCAACAATATGCTGTGTACAAGAAACACACTGAACTCAAAAGGAAACTCACAGACTGAAAATCAAAGGCTGGAAACAATACCCCATACAACAGGAACCCAGAAAAAAGCAGGAGTAGATATTATGTTTGCAGACAATGCAAACTTCAAACTGAAAATGATCAAAAGAGATAAAGAAGGTCACTACATACTTGTTAGGGGAAAACCTCAAAAGGGAGAGATTACAATCATAAATATATATGCACCGAATATGGGAGCACCCAACTATGTAAGACAATTCTTAATAGACATGAAAAACCAAATAAAAAATAATACGGTTATAACAGGGGACCTTAACACCCCACTGTCACAGAGAGACAGATCAACCAAACAAAAAATCAGCAAAGAAATAACAGAACTGAATCAAACTTGTGAACATATGGACCTAGTAGATGTGTATTGAGTGTTCCACCCATAAACATCAGAATACACATTCTTCTCAGCTGCACATGGGTCATTCTCTAAAATAGATCATATACTGGTCCATAAAACAAGCTTAGGTAAATGAAAAAGAACTGAAATAATTCCATGCATATTATCTGACCATAGTGCAGTAAAACTGGAAATGAATGACAAAAAAACCCCACAAGAACCCCATGAATACATGGAAATTAAATAATATTCTCCTAAACAATCAATGCGTCATAGAAGAAATTAAACAATATCTGCAATTGAATGAAAATGCAAATACAAATTACAGGACCCTGTGGGATACAATGAAAGCCGTCCTCAAAGGGAAATTTATAGCACTAAACTCCCACATCACAAAAATGGAAAGATGACACATAAACAACCTAATGATGCACCTCAAATTTCTAGAAAAGGAAGAGCAAGTCAAGTCCAAAGCCCAAAGAAGAGAGGAAATTATCAAGATCAGAGCACAAATTCATGCAATTGAAACTAAGAAAACAATACAAAGAATTAATGAAGAGTTGGTTCTTTGAAACAGTAAATAAAATGAATGAACCCCTAGCCAACCTTATAAAAAAGAGGAAAGAAAAAACTCAGATTGATGCAATAAGAAATGAAAAAGGTGAAATCACTACAGGTCCTATGGAAACACAGAAGATCATCAACACCTACTTCGAAAACATTTACTCATGTAGATTCAATAACACAGAAGAAATGGACAGATTCCTAGAAACCTATGAATTACCAAAACTGAATCAAGAAAATGTAAAGCTGTTGAATAACCCAATTTCAGCTAAAGAAATTGAAAATGTAATTAGGACCCTACCAACAAAGAAAAGCCCGGGCCCTGATGGATTCACTGCTGAATTCTACCAGAAACTTAGGGAAGACTTAATGCCAACACTCCTTAAACTCTTCAGGGAAATTGAAAGGGAAGTAAGTCTCCCTAACTCATTCCTGGAAACAAGTATTACCCTAATAGCAAAACCAGAGAAAGACCCAACCAAAAAAGAAAATTACAGGCCAATCTCCCTAATGAACATAGACACAAAAATCCTCAATAAAATACTGGCAAATAGAATACAGAAAGTCATCAGGAAGATTATACACCATGATCAAGTGGGATTCATTCCAGGAATGCAGGGATGGTTCAACATATGCAAATCAACAAAGGTAATACACCATATCGACAGGACCAAGGACAAGAATCACATGATCATCTCAATAGATGCAGAAAAAGCTTTCGACAAAATCCAACACCCATTCATGATCAAAACCCTACAGAAAATCAGAATAGATGGTCTCTACCTCAACGTGATAAAAGTCATATATCATAAACCAACAGCCAACATCCTACTAAATGGACAAAAACTGAAAACTTTCAACCTAAAATCAGGAACAAGACAAGGATGTCCATTGTCACCACTCCTATTCAATATAGTTCTGGAAATATTAGCCAGAGCAATTAGACAAGAGAAACAAATAAAGGGAATAAGAATAGGAAAGGAAGAAGTGAAATTATCATTATTTGTAGATGATATGATACTCTACATAGGAGACCCCCAAAAATCCATTGAAAGATTTCTAAAAGTAATAACCAAATTCACTAATGTTGTTGGATACAAGGTCAACACTCAAAAATCAATAGCATTCCTGTACACAAACAACAAGGTCACTGACAGAGAAATAAGGGAAACCACACTCTTTACCATAACATCAAAAAAAATGAGATACTTAGGAATCAATCTAAAAAAGGAAGTAAAAGATCTATACCATGAAAATTACATTACTCTGAAAAAGGAAATTGAAGAGGATTTCAGAAAATGGAAAGATACTCCATGTTCATGGATAGGAAGAATAAACATCATGAAAATGGCCATTCTCCCAAAATTGTTATACAGATTTAATGCAATCCCAATCAAAATACCACTTGCCTACCTCACAGAGCTAGAGAAAGCATTCTTGAAATTCTTCTGGAACCAGAAGAAACCTAGAATAGCAAAGGCAATTCTGGGACACAAAGGTAAGGCAGGAGGCATCACAATCCCTGACTGGAAACTATGCTACAAAGCTACTGTGATAAAATCAGCATGGTACTGGAATCAAAACAGACCTGAAGATCAATGGAATAGATTAGAAGATACAGCCACAACTACAAACACTTAGCCACCTCATCTTTGACAAAGGGACCAAACATGTACATTGGAAGAAAGATAGCCTCTTTAACAAATGGTGCTGGAAAAACTGGCTTTCTATATGCCATAAACTATAACTAGATCCATGTCTATCACCATGCACTAAACTAAAGTCAAAATGGATCAAAGATCTGAATATTAAAACAGAGACACTAAACTTGCTAGAAGACAAAGTAGGTAAAAATCTTGATGACATAGGAGTAGGCAGAAAGTTCATGAACAAAAATCAAATTGCACGGGAAACACTTCCCAGAATCAACAACTGGGATCTCATTTTACTAAAAGGTTTTTGCAGGCTGGGAGTTTGGCTTAGTGGCTTAAGCACCTGTCTGGCAGGCGTGAGGCTGTGAGTTCGATTTCCAATGCCACAAAAAATAAATAAATTAATAAATAAAATAAAAAGTTTTTGCCTGTCAAAGGAAATCTTCAACAGAGTGAATAGAAAACCCACACACTGGGAAAATACCTTAGCCAATTGCTCATCAGACAAAGGACTTCTATTGAAAACATATAAAGAATTAAAAGAAATCAGGCCTCTAAAATTCAAGGACCCAATCCAAAAATGGGCATCTGAGATGAAGACACACTTCTCAGAGAAAGAAATACAAATGGCAAATAAATACATGAAAAAATGTTCAACATCAATGGTCATTTGAGAAATGAAATTAAAACAACACTGAGATTCCATCTCACTTCAGAAAGAATGGCCAAGATTAAAAAATCAACCAACAACAAATGCTGGAGGGACTGGGGAAAAAGGAACTCTTCTCCACTGTTGGTGGGAGTGTAGAATGGTGCAGCCACTGTGGAAGTCAGTGTGGAGATTCCTCAAGAAGCTAGGATTAGAGTTCCCATTCAACCCAGCTATCCCGCTTCTGGGCATTTTCCCAGAAGAATTGTAAACATCATACCACAGTGATATTTGTGCACCCATGTTTATAGCAACCCGATTTGTAATAGCCAGATCTTGGAAACAACCCAAGTGCCCATCAATCAAGGAATGGATAAAAAAGATGTGGTGTTTTTATACAGTGGAATACTACTCAGCTATCAAGAAAGATTGCATTGAGACTTTTATAAGTAAATGGTCACGACTTGAGACCATACTTATGAGATAAGTCAAACCCACATGTGTAAATACCATATTGTCTCCCTAATGTAAGAAACTGAAACAGTATAGATGATCCAAAATCTACAATAAATACTGTGTAAGGGTAAGAAATTGCTCAAAGAGCAAAAGTAATTGGGAAAGGGAAAAGGAGGAAAGAAGGAAGGAAAAAGGAAAAAGACATAAATCTGTATATACGTATATGTAAGATAACTAAAATGTCTATACTGCTGAATGTATTAGTTATTGAAGAAAGATCAGTTAATACTCATATGATTAGATCAATTTTGCATGTCTATATCTGTTAATGTAAAAAACCGTGTTGAAGGTAACAATACGCAATATTGCAACCATTGTCAAGTTCCTATTATCTTGCTTTGTAAACCTATAATGTTACTGTTTTGGATTCGCTGCTGCTGTTTGTTTCTCTTTTGCCTTTTGTCTTTCTTATATGTCTTTTTTTCTCTTAAATAAAAAAAAGCTAAGGTAAAAATAAGTAATTTTAATATTCAAGGAAGAATATTTAAGAATCAATAACTTGGATATACAACTTTTTAAACTGATTCGCGCTTTTAACATGCAAAGCAAATAATTTATACCCACTACACTGAGAATATTAAAGTTTTTTCAGCTTCATTACATACATCACATATGAAGATCTAGATACCAGATTTCCTTTAGAGTATGCAAGTCCAAATAAAGACATGAAAATTCACATTCATTGGAATCTCAGCTCCACATGGACACATGAAATTATCAAATGTTAAAAAAGAACAATAGAATTAATAAAACATTAGGAAAAATAAACAACCAGCAATCCCTCTGTATAATATGCATATATTTTCCTACTGAATGATCTATTCTGCCTACAAATCACTGCATAAAACCTAGAATGCTCTTGATTTTCTCATAATTCAGCCTAAGGAAGTATGAATAGTGCATTGACTATCTAGGAAATGAAGAATCATTATCATTTATGGCAATTACTGACTTAAATAAATAGACTGCTACATTTAACCACTTTGTTCATTCAAAATTGGTTTTGTCTGTAATGAAGGTATTCAGGATATATTTGTAAATTATGTGATTCCTGTGCTCACCTATAAATGGCATTTTCTCTGGGGTTCCCATAAAAATACATTGGGAAAATGTTTTTTGTTAATAGGTCTGGTCTTTTCATGGAAGAAATGTTTATTATTTGTCAAAGTAACATTTTTCTCTCAACTTTGTTGCATAACAGGTCAACATCTGGAGGATAATTCTTGAGGCCTATGCAAACCTGCTTCATTTCCATTGTTTTCGTGCACCAAGTGTTGTCTCTGGTGTTCAACAATTGGCAAGAGATGCCTTAAAATAGGACTTTGTTCTCTCTGGGAATCAAACTATGCATCTCCCCATGCTCATGTAAGATGTACAAAGGCTTATCCGAAAACATGATGTGTTTAAATTTTAAAAATGTATTACAGTAAAGGACACATTGCTGTTCATCCCCTTCAAAATCCCTCTCACTTTGAACTTATCCCATCTTTCTTACCACTTCCTGAAGCAGCTCTGGAAGTCCTCTTTTGTGAGTGTCTTTATGGGATGTGATCAAGAATACAATGAATGCTATGGCCCAGTGCCATCTAATGGAAAGCTAGGGCCACAAAAACATTGGGAGGAGTCTGATCCACATTCTTCACTGGAGCAACGCCTGTGAGTAACAGCTGGAAATGTTGGCGTACACATCACGTGTTCCAATTCCTTTCTTCAGAAAGAAGCAGGAAGGTGGGGATTTATAGCTCGCTTTCTTTGAACTGAACAGAAAGGGGCCTGTAGATTCCTGTATGCCCATTCAAACCAATGCTCTTTCATTTTTTTTAATATTTAGTAGCACATGTTTGCAGTACATAAAGATTACACAGACTAATGTCTTTTAAACCATTGCTCTGTTCTCTATCACCTTGGAGTAGTCTGGTGAACAGCAGATTGCATGTGCTCTCAGATTCAGGTGAGTTCTTTAAAAAAAAGTGGTGTGCTCGATGGGTTACTGTAGGGAGAATCTGGAGGCTCGGTTTAACTGTTGGAGTGAGTTGTGAAAGGAGTTATGAAAAGTTCCTCTTGCATATTTAAATTGCCTGGGGGACTAGTGATTGATTACCTACCTCATCTGTTCCAAAAGACAGGTAAATAAGAAGCCATCTCCTTGGGTCACAGCTTAACAACCCAAGGCAAAATGTGTGCAATCCTTGCTTGAGTGGTGTACATTATTGGTATAATAAGATGAAGATAAGAAAGGAGTTGTGAAGAGTCTGTAAGCCATTTGAAGCTGCTGCTTTGTTCTCCATAAACTTCAAGAGACTAGCAAACATGTGCCTTATCAGTTCCCAGAGATAGGTAAGCTGGTAGTTAGACCCTTAGACATCAACTAGAAAAGGTGGAGTGCTAGTTGTTTAGTCTAATTCCTTCCAAGAAAGCTAGAGTTTGTTTGTTTATTTGCTTGTTTTTCTGGAGTGAGCTAAGGAGAAGAGCTTTAAGAAACACCTGCACACTCCAAGCTCCCAGACTGCAGTGATTGCCTGCCCGCTACCTTCTAGTTTCAGGCCAGCTGGAAGCCAGATTCTTGGGCAACAACTGAAAAGGTAGGGAATTAGGTATATAACCTGATACTTTCTACAAACAAGCGGGTAATAGGCTTTATTGCCCATTCTGTGGTGAGCCAGAGGCATGGGTACGGAAAGTGATCTGCACATCTATTGAAACCCACTTTTTTGTTCTCTGTGGTCCTGGGGGACTAATGAATGCTGAGTCCTTTCAGCTTCTGGAAACATGCAACTTAAGGGTCAGTGTCTTGTTTAAGTGCTATAGAAGTTGGGGAGCTAGATGTGTGGTCTAGGTCTTTCTAGGAAGAAACTGGAGGTTTGGTTTTATTGTTGGGGCAGGCAGAGAGAGACTATCTTAGTCTATCTTGCTACTACAGAGTACTTCAGACTGAATAATTTGCAATACACAAAAAAATTATTTTCTCTTAGCCGTAGAGACCAGGAAGTCCACAATAAGGCCCTAGCATTTGGTAAGGACCATCTTGCTGTGTTATCCCATACCAGAAGGCAGAAGAGCAATGTGAGAAAGTGTTACCAGAGTTTAGGGTGCTGGAGCCTCCTTCTGGAGTTGGTTTCTAGGTTCTTTCTGTCCTGAGAAAAGAATTAGTCAAAACAAGCACAAAGAGTAGCAAAGTTTTATTAAAGGTAGGAAAAGAAACACACTCTACAGAGCTAGTTTGAGCCAAATAAATGTAGGGAAATAAACGTACCCTTTACAGTATGGGAGGTGGGGCATCATGCAAGAGCAAGACACATTGGCTAAAACTCAATGAAAACTGTAATTTTTGTGCACCCACTCCTTAGACTGACCTCAGATCTAGGTTATCCTATTGAAAGCCTGCTTGAGTTCTCGTGAGAAGCCCACGTTCAGGGTTTTAGAAACTGTTCTGCACACATATCCTGGGGTCTTGTGATTAATATGTCATGCCTACTTTCTTAACCAGCTTTGCCACACCCTAGTCTCCTGTCTCAAAAGGAAACTAATTCACCCTTTTGCAATAGCATGAATGACCTCCAGAAAATCAGAACCCTCATGGTCTAATCACCTCTCAAAGACCCATCCCTTAATATTGTTATAATGGCAGCCAAGTTTCAGAATTTTGGGGAGAGACTCTCAAACCACAGCAGGGAGAGAAGCCTCAGGAAGTATCCACATGGCTCTGGAAACTCACCGAGGATTGATGATTGCTTGCCCCATCAGCTTTCCCGCATGGACTCATTAGATACCAGGTTCTCAGGCAGCAGGTGTTTGAAGGTAGGATTTTTCTTCACCACATGTATACAGAAGTCTGTCGACTAGATTCTGGGTTTTTTGCCAGGGGGAACTGTTGCATGTGTAGCATACAGGAATCTACAGGCCCCTTTCTGTTCAGTTCAGAGAAAGCAAGCTATAAATTCCCACCTTCCTGCTTCTTTCTGAAGAAAGGAATTGAAACACATGATGTGTACGCCAACATTTCCAGCTGTTACTCACAGGAGTGGCTCCCTGTCTCTGAGCACTAATGGAATTTGGTATATTCTAGTCTCCTAGGGCCATTAACAACAAATATGGTGGTTTGAGGCACAAAACTTTGAAAGGCCATCAGAACTTCTGAAGACTGGAAGATGTGGAGACTGAGAGTGAAGGAAAAGAAAAAAAAGAAAAATATACTGCTAATAGAAGAACAAGATACTGATCCAGGAAAATGTAGATATTTGATTTACCTAACAAGATTCAAAATAGCAGTCATAAAAATGTTTGCAGAGGTCAGAAGCAATGCATAAACAAAGGGAGAATTACAATGAGAGAGATAACAAAAGATGTTAAGCAGAAATCATAAAGTTGAAGAAGATAATAACTAAACTGAAAATCTCAATAGAGATTTTAACAGCAACTAGATCCACTAGAAGACAGGATCTGCAAACTCAGAGATAAATCATTGTAAGCCTGCAGATAAGGAAGCAAAAGAAAACGTAAAGGCAGCTTAAAAGGAATTAAAGACCATCAACAAGTGGACTTGTATACACTTTGTGAATGTATCAGAAGGACAACAGAGACAGAAAGGGTAAAAGTTAATGCAAAGAAAAAATGACTGCAAATTTGTCAAACTTGGGAAAGAAAATAGGCACTCAGGAAAATAGATACTTAGGAAGCCCAAAGGACACCAAATAAGATTAACTCAAAAGACCCACACCAAAACAAATTATAACCAAATTATCAAAATGTAAAGCTAAAGAAAGCAGGAAGAGAATAATAGCCTGTTAACTAAAAAAGAATCCCTGTAAGACTACTGGTGGATTTCTCAAAAGAAATCTTGCAAGCTTGGAAAGAAATGGGATGATATACTCAAATTGTTAGACTAGAAAACAAGATCCAACTCTATACTATTTATAAAAAAAAACTCACTTTCAGCTCAAGAACATACATAGGCTGAAAGAGAAGTAGAGAAAGATATTCATATACTGGGTAACCAAAACAAAGAAAAAATGGGATATACTTATTAGACAAAATAGACTTCAAACCATAAATTGAATCTAGAAATAATAAAGGTGATTATATAATGATAAAAGGATCAATTCAACAGAAGATAGAACAACTATACATACACATGTACCCAACACCAAAGCACCTAGGTATAAAGAAAAGATCTAAAAGAAAAATAAATGACATAAACCAGTAATAGTAGGAGACAACAATATTCCACTTTGAATAAGGGGTAGAAAAATTCAACAGAATATCACTAAAAAACCAATAAACTTGAGCAACATGCCAGATCAAATGTATTTAATAGATGTATACAAAATTCTCCACCCCATGCTAGACAAATATATATTCTCCTTAACCACACATGGAATACTGTCCAGGTGAGATCACATGTTAAGTCACAAAGTCAATCTTAATAAATTTAACAAGGCTGATACTATACCAAGCATCTTTTCCAACCACAATAGAATAAAATTAGAAATAAGTAGTAGTAGAAAAGTGCGAAAATTTACAAATACATGGAAACAAAACAACACATTCCTGAAAGGTTATTGAATCATGTTTTTGGTATGAAGTGGCAAAATAATTTGCAAAAATTTGACCTGCAAAAACCTTGCACCAGAGGCTGAGGTAGGAGGAGCGTTGTGAGTTCGAGACCGGCTTGGGCTACAAAGAGAGCGCAAGGCTGGCCTGAGCTACGCAGTGCGACCCTGCCTCAAAAAACCAGGGCCGGGAGTTTGGCTCAGTGACTTAAGCGCCTGTCTGCCAGGTGCAAGGTTGTGAGTTCAATCCCTGGTGCTGCAAAAAAAAAAAAAAAAAAAAAAAAAAAAAAAAAAAAAAAAAAAAAAAAAAACCTTGCACCTTGCAACCAAGCAGGATCACATTCCTAACTTACCAGAAAAGATAAATGATTTTTATCAACATTTTCTCCCCCTTTATCTTCCTTTTGCCTTCACAACTCTGCTTAAAATAGAGGCTCCACAACATGGGAAAACTCTAAATGTCTGAGTCTTCACTTAGAGGAGAGTCAGTTGGGTGTTTTGGTTGTTGTTGTCATTGTGTTTTGTTTTGTTTTGTTTTGACTTTACTTGAAAGGTAAATAAACCATATTAGAAACATTCATATTTTTAGGCTTTTGGTTACAGCATATACCTTCATTGGCACCATTGCTCTGAAACTGATTCGTAAAAATGAAGTAATTAATTTCTGCTTATCAATGTAGTTATTAGCAAAGTCACAGAAAGTTGCACTGAGAAGCATAAGAACTTAAGAACATAAGAACATAAAACTAATAAGCATCTCACTTCCAAGTTAGTACCATCAACACAGGGTAAAAAGCATTTTGAAAGAATCTGAGAAGACTATTGTTAAATGCCAGTTCACCATGTACACATGAAGTGTATAATGTTGCATAAATCAAATTTTATCATGAAGCTGCCTTGTTCTCTTGTATAAATTGGGCAGAACTTGCCCTATTTTGTGAAGTTGTCATGACAATATTATAACATATACAATATATTTAGGACAAAGTCAGGACTTTAGCGAAGTGCTCAAGTGATTCTCTTTCCTTCTATCCTAATTTCAGAGTATTAAACAAACCTTAGAAAACCAGTAGTGTATATTTGAATGTAAGGCTTCTCTTAAGAAGAGTACATTTAACAAAAGGTCCCAATCACTGACACAATTGTACATTAAAAAACATGATACAAGCACAGACTAATAGGACCAGGATGAGACAAAGAACCAATCTTTCCATCATATCTCAGTGGAAGTCTCTAGGGCATTGTTTCCCTTTTATCTTGTGATTTCTCTGCTCCTCCTTAATCTCACCCTCCTTTGCCAAGCACTGAAAGCCTAAAGGACAGTCACAAAACAGATAATGAGTCAGATACTCCTTTTTCAGATGATATTTTCTTATTACATTCTCCTAACTTGCACAAAAGTGAAGACAGCAGATCTTGCTCCATTTTAAAGTTGATCGCGTGCTATTAGGGTAAGTACTCTGGCAGGCATAATTGATAATGATAGCAATACTTTATGTTTGCTAAGCATTCTATAAAGCTCAAAGCACTTTCACATCCATTTTCTCATTAAATGGAAAGAACCAAGGTCAAGTAATGCCCACTAGAAGGAAAGCCTTGGAGCTTTGAATTTCATGGGCCACAAAGAGATTATGATGGTTTTGTTAGTCACCCTGACAGGCATCTGAAACAGGTCCTTTACACAGAGTTTCTTTATACTTCAGGTCCTTTACACAAGAGTTTCTTTTGAATAACTGTGCCTCTCTGACGAATTGTTATCTGAATCAAAAGCTTCAGGCATAAAGAAATGACAGATGCCAATGAATAATGCCAAAGCCAAATGCTTAATAATTATACAGCAAATAATTAACTCCCTAGTTCTTTTCAAAAACCTGCTTTCTCTCTGGGCACACATGTGCCAAAAATGGATCTAACAAGCTCAAATCTCACATACAAAGAGAATAAAATTTTGTTCAAATACAAAGAGAATAAAATTACTGAAGTTCTTTGTGATGAAACAATGCATAGGATAGATTCAAGCCCAACAAGCAGGTGTGAAAATCATCACACGTTACCCAGTGAAGTGCCAACAATAGTTTCTGATAGCAAAGGCAGCGAGTTTGACACATCAAGTAAATGTCTTGATTCTACACACTCTGCACCTCACACACATCCATGGAGCTTTCTTTTCCAAAATCACTGGCATTTCTTTGCCTACTGTGTCTTGCTTTCCTAGGAAAAAGCAAAAAAAAGTGGCTGTATAAGATTAAACAGTGTTGATCAAAGGATAGAAAACTATTTTTTGCCTGCATAGTTGACAACATGTTTATAACCAGCAGCATTTGCCTTCACTATGGCTTGATGGGAAGTCCGAACTCACAGAAAATTAGTCATCAACAGTGCCAAACCTCAACTGATACTCAGGCATGAAGAGGATCAAGGTTCATTCCAAGATTTCCAGTTTTAAAAATAAAAATTTAAATTCCCTTTGGCCTATAAACTGATTTAGAAAGAATCACTATTTCAAAGGTATCTTAAATCAGACTTTAGGAGCCGGCCATGGTGGCGCAAACACCTATAATCCCAGCACTCGGGAGGCTGAGGTAGGAGCGTTGTGAGTTCGAGACCAGCTTGGGCTACAACGTGAGCGCAAGGCCGGCCTGAGCTACATAGTGCGACCCTGCCTCAAAAAACTAAGGCTGGGAGTTTGACTCAGGGGCTTAAGCACCTGCCAGGCAGGCATGAGGTTGTGAGTTCAAGCCCTGGTACCGCAAAAAATAAAATAAAATAACTAAAAATTAAAAAAATAAATCAGACTTTAGCATAGTATTACAGCAAGACCACTACCAGGAGCTCAAGAGTGAGGCCAAGTCTTGGCTTGGCCAGCAACCTCCTCTGCTAACCCTCAAATCATTTATTTTGTCCTGAACCTTAATTTCCTATATGGCTTATTCTTTTCTTGCCTATTTAACAGAGTTATTCTGAGAACTAAACAAGATGAAAAAAATTATATATTACGGTAGGAAGTGTTACATAAACAAAAGCTTTGATTGTTGCTATGCTTTATTCAAAGCCTAAAGAATAATTACAAAAGCACATGAGTATTCCTGAAGAGCTAAACATAATCTCAACCCTTTCTTAACATCTCTCAAGTAATGCCAATTAATTTTTTCCGTAATAATATTAATGCATAGTATTGACATTCACAGAATCAATATTTCAATGCATGAATCATCAAAAAAATGCACAAACACCTATAAATCTCTGAAGTACAATATGCTGTATTCAAATTGTTCATTTATAAAACAAGTTCTCATATGCTCACAAAACTACTGGCCTGGTGTAATATTTAGGTTGCAATGAAAGAATATGTCTATGTGAATGCCCATAAACTACCCTAACAATAATGTTCAGCTTGGCAGGTCCACGGCCATCCATAGCATGGTACAACAACACTGAGTCACCATAAGTGAGAGCTGAGAAAGGTCTGAATGCATCTTGCTTCTATAATTACAGACTGGAGATGGGAAGGCATGAGGGAACATAAGGTACTTCCAAAAGAGTATTTTCAAATGTACACACAGGTTTATTTTTGCCTACCCACTGAGGAGAAAATTTTTGTACTAGTCTTTTTTTTTTTTCCTCCTCCAAAAGATTCATTTTTGTAACTTTTATGAGCCAACTGAGCTATGTAAAACTCTTCAAAATCCTAAACTGGCCAAATGATTTGATATTGCATATGTATATAAAGTTATATTAAAATAATGAATACACGTTATTTCTATTTTCCCCAGTTTTTCTTATTGTATCAATGAGAAATGCTCATTTTTGTAATTTTGACTTTGGGTTACAAAAATGAGCAAAAGTAATCACTGCTGTCATTAAATTAATGCTTACCTTTACAGGAAGTGATAGAAATGGGAAAGGGACATTAAAAGAATCCTAGGGGAATGATAATGAGTGTTCCCCAATGTTGGTAGTAGTTAGATGAATTTGTTCATTTTGTGGTAACTCATCAAGCTACACTTACAATGGATACACTTTTCTGTATGTCAATAAAAAATTATTAAAAATAATTACACAGAACTTAGGAATACTGAAAACTAATATATCAATCACTATCCTAACCCCATGTGCGTGACATTTCCAAATTTTACAGATGAAATGTAAAAATAATCAAAGAGATATATTTTCTTCTCCTTTTACTTTCACTAAAATGTACTAAGTTTTTACATAAAGTACCAAATAAAGCATGTCAACACTGGAAACAAATTTGAAATTTATACATGTGATAGCATTTAGGAAACTTGTCATTAAAGTTCTAACTTAATGCTGAGTCATTGCCATCTTTGCTGGACACTGCATACAAAATTTTCTGACTAAAGAAACACCTCTGTATCCCCCAGATTATCAGAAAGACTATTTACCATCTTCAGATAAAAAGAAAATACTACGAATAAGAAGGACATGAAATAAAATCTTTAGAATCATCACTACTATTGAGAAATGAATTAATAAAATAGAATCAATCAACAATGAAAAAATGCCAAAGTATTTGAGATTCTGACACACAGAGGTTTTACTAGACCTTCTGAAGAAACCCAAGTAGATTACCCTTGAAGAATTAAATGGCAATTGCAAAGCTGGGGTCAAGAGGGAATACAAAAAAACAAAACAAAACAAAATCAGTGTCTGATTTGGGGAAAGAAGATGTACAGCTGACGTGGACACTCAGAAGCTGTTGATCCTTCTGGGACATGTCCACAGACTGTGCCCCTCAAGTGGTAAGGAGGACGCTATGCAGAAATAGTTAGAAGTAACCTGCTAACAAGTAATTTAAGACTTAGACTGAATCTTTAGATCAAACTGCAAGCATTCAGTTTGAGTTTGCAAAGAAAAATAGAGTAAGGGAAATAGATGGTTAGAGTTCATAGCATGCAATTTGAATTTCTAAAACTTTTTCAGATAGCAAATGACAAACTTTAGTTGGGACAAAATACTCAACTCATGAGAACTTGAAGAATCATTATGCTTGCACAGAAATTGGTAGCTTTGAGCAGAAGGCTTTAAATGGAAAGGAAAGTGCCAAGGTAAAAATGCTCAGTTAAAACTTTGGGAGACACAAATGACATGGGGAGGAGACGTGTGAAGGAAGAAATGCTCTGTAATTTATATAAGAAACCCACTTGTAAGGAGGAGGCAGAAGTAAGAGTTATGATATGAGATGTCTATACTCGAAGGCACGATGAGTGATAAATCTAAGAAACAAACACAAGGAAGAAAATAGAATTTTATTTATTGAATCTGTGAATATTTATTAAACATTGAGATGCGCTAAGCCCTGGTTTTCATAGATGAAATACAGGGCCCAAGAACCTCAGAGCCTTAGTGTGGAGACATGAATTAAACTCTGATGTTGTAGACACTGATTGAGACTTACATAAATACGATGAAATTAAAGGTACATTAGACTCAAATTCAAAAGGTAATATAAAGCCTGATTGAGTAGGAAGTCCTTGGAAAGAATTCTAATATGCAGGAAGTGTAAGGATATTCTAGGCAAATAAAGAAAAAATGTATTTCTCAAACTCAACCATAGGAAAAATTTGCTACTGGATTTTAGAGATAAAATGAGTATCTCAGAAAAATCAGATTTTAATATTGAGCAGTGCTATGGATAGAAAACTTGGAAAAGGATAAAAAGAAAATGAAAAGATATGAAACTATTTAGGACATATATTCTCAGCCGTCTGTCTAATTGGGGGATATGAATATTATATTTCTTATATACTTTAAAGGCAAAAAGGAAATAAAACTTAAATTTTCTGAACGTCCACTATGTAGCTACCAGCTTATGTCAAACACATTTACACACTGTCTTAGGGTATGATAATTATGGGAGATTTTTAATAGCTAGACATTTCATAAAACTCTCACATGCTAAAATCTGGCAAATTTTGGGTATACCCTGATAAAAATCCTGTTTGAGAAATTAGAAGGAAGAACTGTAAAACCTACTTTTTGAACCCAATTCTGGTCAACAAAGAAAAATTAGCTAATGAAGCAAAAGCAGCAGGAATGTTGGGAAAAATCCAAAATCCTTTGATCTTGTTATGTTCTGGAAAAAGAATGCTAAATGTAGCTAGACTTGTATTCTAAATATAATCAGACTTATAATTGAACAGTAGTGTCCAAACTTTTTAAAAAGAAAATTTGCTTTTTAATACCAAATGTGTATTTTACAGGCTTCTAGATGGTAGTTATATCAGTTAATTTGAAAAATACACAAAGGCTACAAGAAGGCAAAAGAAGCAAACAAACATTGGTATGGTAAAAATATGTGTCATTTATAGGATCTACTTGAAAAATGTATCCAACAAAGTAAATAGGAATGCAGAATAATCTAAATATCAGACTAGGAGTTTTTCTCATTTGAACAAATACCCGTAAAATCCAATTTTAAATGTCCTCAGAATAATCTCACTATCACTATGTAATAAAGTATAACAAAGTGATGTAAGTAAAATACACATTAACGAAACCACCTGTTGTAGAACAATATACAAGATGGAATGCCTGCTCTTTTTTTTTTTTTTTTTTTTTTTTTTTTTTTTTTTTTTTGCGGCAACAGGGATTGAACTCACAACCTTGCGCCTGCCAGGGCAGGCGCTTAAGGTACTGAGCCAAACTCCCAGCCCTGGTTTTTTTGAGGCAGGGTCGCACTATGTAGCTCAGGCCGGCCTTGTGCTCCGTTGTAGCCCAAGCCGACCTCGAACTCACAACGCTCCGCCTACCTCAGCCTCCCGAGTGCTGGGATTAAAGGCGTGCACCACCACGCCCGGCCTGGAATGCCTGCTCTTACCAGCAGGAAGTGAACAATTTCTTACATATGAGAAGTGCATGACATCTTTGAGACTAGCCTGGGATCATTTAGTGAATTATCTTTCCAACCACTAAGCAGCTACTCAATTCAAAGAGTTAATGAACTGCTTAAAAAAAAAAAAAAAAAAAAGCAAGTGATTTACTTCCTTCTCACTAGTACGGTCAAGTCAGTCTATTCATTCATCCTGTTAGCATTCAATTGAGGCAGGAAAGAGACACAGTATAATTCCAGCTACATGACTGGGACGCTGAAATCCAGAGGGTTTCCCTGGCAGAAGGCAGCGGCTGTTACACACAGTTATGTGCAGAGCTGTGACAAAACTCAGTCCCTGCACCCTCTGCTCAGTCCCCTGAGCAATCTCACTGATCTGCTACAGCTTGGCCTCAGTAGATCTGAAAATATGCTCATACAAATAAGCACAGCTCAAGTGAAAAATAAAAACCTTCTCTCTGAAAATCTAATTTTACTTTGAGAAATTACTTTATAAATGAATAATAAAAATTGACTCAAAATGTATTTACAACCAGAAGATTTTCAATATCTAAAATGACTGACTAATGTTCAACCAATTAATTTAGGGTTAAAATGAGAAATTCTTTCCATGTAGCGTTAGAAGACTCAAATCTACTTTGAATCAGGGGCACAAAGGTGGTGACCTGCATCTGAGCTAGATGATACATAATTAACCCAAGTTCAAATAGAATGAGTGCTTCTTCATCTCTGAAGATTGCCTCGTTGAGTTGTCCTGAACCCAAGTTTTGGCTAGCAACCCATGTTCATTTAGATAAACATATCGACAGTTAAAACACTTATCCTTATTTAATAATTGTTTGGTACCATGGTATCATGGTATATTGGTATTAGCGTATGTGAGCAACACAGACAAGTTCCTGCCCTCATGAAGCTTATGGCCCAGTGGGAGGGACAGTATAATATGCACACAAGTAGGTAAAGCATATAGGTGAGAACCAGTGAGCATGAGATATATGGCGGGTTAGTACATTATGATTCATCACAATGGGGTAGAAGCGAAGGAGAAAGCCATCAAGTAAGATTCCTCTGAGGAAGATTAGGGTACAGCTAACTGGGCAATGAGGGATGGGGAAATACATGAACAGCTATAGGAGTATATCCCATTATACTGATTTTTCCCCACAAATATTTCATGGCATTAATTTTACCTTGTGTGATAAATGCTTCGACAACATTATTTTTACTATTAATTTACTTGGACTGATTACAATATTCAGGACATGGCCATCCATTATCTTATTTAATTCTATTTGACCCTCACAACTCTGTCAGTTATGTAGGATTAAACTATTATGCTCATCTCTTATAAGAGAAGCTTAAGCCTGAGATCAATGTCACATGATTAGGAAACTGCAAAGTCTCCACTGGAAACCAGATCTTCTGACTCCTGGTCCAGACCAACTGAAGAAAGACTTGGATATGAGCTACACACATGATGTTAGAGAGAAGGGAAAAGCTCTATGGTGACTTTCACAGGCAGTCAACATTTACCATTGGAACAAAACTCAGTTAGAACTTGAATTAAATGAACTGGCATAACTAATTGCCCCAAGCACTTGCGAATATATACTATTTTAATGGAGAAATCATGTTTATCAAAATGTGATTGGTGAGTTTTTCCAATTCAGATTAGGTATTTTACTCATAGAGCTTGTAATTTGTAAAGTGTGGCTTTGTCCATAGCTTTATTCACTGGCACTAGGTGACATATAAGCCCATACTCCAACATAGTTTGAGCACAAAACATTCAGGATTTGTAGTAGAATATATCAGCATGCTAATAGCATATCTAAAGCTTATCTTATGTGATATATATATATACAAATAAGAATATATATGCTTTTTGTACATCTAAGACAATTGTAATTAGATTTAAATCCCTAATTAAAGCTTGCCAACAACACCTTGGCAACAAATGTTTTTCAGCAGTGCTAAATGCTACATGGCTAAAGGTAGCTAGCACTGGATCATTCCAATCCAATGTACAAAAGGTAGCCCTAGAAGAGAAAACTGTATTTTTACATTGGGTCTTCTCTTCATTGTGTGACAGGTATATTGAATTTTACTCTAATTTTTAAACCAATACCACATAAAAGACTATCACTGTATATAGAAATCTTACCTTGTCACTGTTAATATGAAATAAAATCCCATCTTTCCTGGTTGGTTGTGATTTAGTGCCTCTTCTCTACATTTAGTAGAATGAAAAATTACTAGCTAAGACTTGATAGCTCTGTATTTCTTGGAATCTAACCTGTAAGCCTCTCAAAGCAGTTCTGTCTTCTTATTTACTGGCTTTTCAGTCAATACAGGTCTGTCCCGCCAAGGCTCTGAGAATAATAACAATTTGCAAAGCTGTGTTAGATCTCAAAACCAGTCAGTGCTGCTATCATGTGCGGCACATATACGTGTGCAGATATAAATGGTATCCACAGCAATAAACAAAGACATAACACACTGAGTATGACTGTTTCTTCTTTTCAGCCTCCTTCCCTGCTAATCTGATATAATCCTTTTAATCTATCTTTTTTACTAAATTAAATTTTACTTGGAACAGGGTTATTTTTGCTACATAATTAGGTAGTTAGTACTTTCAAACATACAACAGTGGAAAGAGTACTGATCGGACCAACGAAGTAGTTAATTTGAAGCTATACAGAGAGCAACAACAGACTTTTAAATATCCAATCATACATAAAGGTGAACTTTTTGGTCAAAACACTACATTGATCTATAACAACAAACCCAGACAATATGTCCAGTACTATTTAGATATACCTGCCATAACTACAAAGAAAGCATGATGTTTTAGTACAGAAAGTATAATTTTATTTTCTCTGAGTTATATGTCTTTCAGTTACATGAATCCCATGGATGGAGAGACAAACTCATTAAAGAGACACGATTAAAATCACTGAACAATCATTTAAAAATACTTTTAAAAGGCCTAAAATTATCCTGTAAGTAATGATTACTGAGGTCACAGTCTACAGTTTAGTTCATCTGTGTTGAGTAAATAGGTAAATGAACTGCTGGAGGACTGTAAATTCTATGCAAGTCTATGAGCAGGGCAGGTGCTCTGTATGCTGATTCTCCTGTAAGTTCTCAGCAATCTGCACTGCACAGCATGCAGTGGTCCCACAATAAGTTCTGCCAAATTGGCTCTCTGATTCTCTCTTCTTGCAAGCTAGAATGAGAGCTCTTGAGTAAACCATTCTGTAAGAAGGGGCGTTAAAGCACACCATATGTGTGAAAATTTCAAGACCAATTTCAAAGTGACTCTCAACAGATGCATTCTAGAATATCCTCCCCACTACAAGTCCCCAAATTACCAATTCAGCTGATGGGAGGAATCGATGTGGCTCTATAAGTAACCATACTTGGAGAATCAGTCTGTTTGTTAAAGGTCTTCTTTCAAAACAATAGTGAACCTTGGAACGTAAACCAGGAAACTTAGTGGAGCAACATATCAAGAAAATTTCCTTATTGAATTGAATCCCTTTTCAAATGAATCTACTTGAGGAGCTGCTCTTCTGTCAGTGCCATCAGCTGGCCTTTTCCACACTTTTCTTTCAATTTCAACCCATTTCTTTACATGTCTCTGCCTTCTTTGAATCTACATAAGATGTGTGACAAGCTACTGTTAAAAAAAAAAAATAAAAGCAAAAGGGAGGAAAATGGCAACATACAAGAGGTAGGAGAAAAAGAAAGGCCAACGGAACAGGATTTGTTTGGATAACTTTGACCTCAGAAAGATGGTGGATAATAAAATCTGAACTGCACATGAAAAAAATGATCTCTGACAAATAGAAGGCAAGTCATAAACAACAAAGTGAGAGCACATGGAAGAGGAATGAAGGGAAGAAAACAAAAAAAAAATTGAACAGGAAAAATTAAAAGCAAATAAGCTCACAAGTTAAATTCAAAGAACTGCTTCACAAGCATCAGTGATTGTGGAGTCAACACATTTTCTAAAAGTTATTTTCAACAGTATCCTTTCCTGCTCCAAACTTCCCTGCCATAGTTCCAAGTTCAGAGACAGCTCTCACTTTGTACTCCAGAGGGGACCATGAAAGTTCAGGGGTCGTTTTTGCCATCCAGTTTACTGAAAATAGTGGCAGTAAGAGTGGTCATTAGAGCAAGGAATACTGAGACTGCATTTATCTTCAAAAGCCATGACTCCTAGGTCCCAGTTCTTGTAGGGTTCTTGGAGGAGTGTATATCAAAAGGAACTGACAGAGCCTGCCATAAATTTATATGTTTCACAAGTCAGCTTTTGGTCACTTTAGACCTTAGGATGACTGTCACTTGTGAATAATTTAAATTCCAGGAAATGTTTATATTTTCAACAAATCTGGCATATCTATCAAGCAGAAAATTATGGGATAATTAAAAATACTATTCTCAAAGAGCAAAGAAGTGAGAAAATATTCACTACCTACTTTTAACAAAAAAAATATATAAAACTGTCATATGACTGCAATTATTTCAAATGCATACACCGGCCTATATTAAATGCATCTATCAGAGAAAATTACAGTAGCTCCCCATTCTATACTGCAAGTGTACTGTGCCCATTATTTGTAGCTCTCGCCCTAATGGTTCTTACCTTTTCCCCAGGACCCATTTGAGCTGGTCTATCCAGTACCTAGCACTGGCATAATCCACACTAAGTACTCCAGAAATATTGCTGCGTAAGTTCATGAATAAAATCATAAACAAATAAATAGGAAAAAACTGGAAGCAAGCACACAAAAATAACTAGTTTTTTCCCTTTGAAGTGATTTTAATTTTCTTCTTTTAAAAGTTACATTAGAACATGAGAATAACACATACAATCACAAAATATTATTAACGGAAGAGGTTAGTCCTGAAAAGCATACATTTCATGACTACATTTATATAAAATGTCTATAATAGGCAAATTGGCAGTGACACAGATTAGTAGTTGTCTCAGGCTAGGAGTTGAGGGCAATGAGGAAGGAGAGGGGATGCTAATGAGATTTCTTGTTGGTGAGATGGAAATGTCATAAAATTACATAATGGTAAGGTTTCACAGCTCTGTAAACATACTAAAAGCATTGAGTTGTATATTTTAAATGGAATAATTTTATGAAACATAAATTATATTTTAATAAAGCTGCTAAAAATGCTTTTAATGATATTAGTAAAAACTACTGAGCTATTTCATTTAAATTCACAAGCCAGGCCTCCAAGGCTGTAGCTCTGGACATCTTCCTAAAACAGTTATTTTTTTTTCCTCATAACACCTTGACAAACTAGAATACTGATGGTAAGTTTGGCACAAAGTGTGAGCAGCTTCATAAAATATATTCTTTGGTTCATATATTCTTGGATACCTAAAGTAGAAATTCTTCTGGATTTATTACATTATTATTTCTATCATGTATGAGTGCATCTGCACACACACACACATACACACATACACTTCTCTATAATAAAATATAGTAAAGCCTATTATATTTGGAAAAGATATAGCATTTCACAAACCGGCTCATAGCTGGAGCCATTACTATTTCCTTTCTTTCTTTAGCATACGAGTATCATTTCCAAGTATTATATCTTCATCCTTCAATAACAACTCTCCAAATGCTCAGCAACTCTCCAAGAATCACCTAAGTTGTTCTAAATTTCTCTTGCCTTTTGTAACATGAAAATGAGTAGGTAGAATTATCCAAGACATCTTTGGGGTGGCTGAAGGATAAGTTCCTAGCCAGGTATCGTTTTACTTTAGAGAATTATAGAATTATAGAATAATCTGAATTTGATGAGAATTCCAAAGACTAAGGGTCATGCTCCTAGTAGAACCAGCTTCCTCATGGGGGAAAAAGGGTGAGGAGGCTCTGAAATGGCACAGGGACTGTATCAGTTCCCATTCCTGGAACACAATACTTGACACTTACAATTTAAAGGAGAAGAAGTTTAATTTGGTTCATGGTTTTGGAGGATTCAGTCCATGGTAGGTTCTAAGACAGAAATATCACAGTGCAAGAGAATGATAGAGCCAAGATGCTTCATTACTGGTGGCCAGAAAGTACCACAGTACCAGAAAGGAAGGGGCAAGGGACCACATGCAGATCCCAAGGCAATGTCTCCATGATGCACCCAGACACACCCAGAAACATGCTCAACCAATCCGCCCAGTGGATACTAAAGCCAAATAGGTTGACACCTGACCCTAACTACCACAAGCAGGAAATCATAAAGATCAGTTTCTGAAACATACCACAAAAGAGGTATACAGTCATTTTTATCATAGTTTGAATTGACTTTAATTTCACTTGAAGGGCAGTATTGAGGAAGACACCCACATCCCCAGCCTTTTTTGATTTTTTCATTTTGAGACAGTATCTCATTAAGTCCCTGGCTCAGGTCAAATTTGCAATCCTCCTGCCTCAGGCTCTGGAATGAGAGGTGTGTACAATCACATCAGGTTAAATTAGATATCTTAAGCAGAAGGTTTTCCTTGTGTTCTACATCATATATTTCCCTATAAACTATAAGCACAAGCTTAAATGATTATACCTAATGGTTAGTAATATAATATTGTTATGAAGAAACACAAGAAGTATTGAGAATTTCAGCTGACAATTATAAACTACCAGAAGTTCATTTAGGAGAGAAAATAATTTGAATCTAAAATACTCATAAAATGAAGTAGGATTAAGAAGCATAAGTTAAACTGGCTCTCTGAAAGCTAAATAAAAATCATTGCTCTTTTTTTATAGTATGCTTTAATACATGGCAAAAAAATGAAATATAGCAGGAAGAAGGGGGGAGAGGTAGAGAGAGAAACAGAGAAAGAGACAGAGATGCAAAGAGAGATTGAGATGTTACCATACACTATTTTTCAAATATTCATCAGTTACTGGAAAAGAAATTCTAACTCTGTCTTAGTCAAGAAAACACAGCTATATGTTCAAGTGTGTTTTGACAGGGTGAAAGGTCAAGAGTTTTTAAAATTATGACTCTGCAATATATCCCAGAGCTGAGTTGTTGTGACACAGGGTCGCAGGGGTGGAAACACAATAATATCCAAGCCATTAACAGAAAAAGCTATCATAAATTCAAAATGTGATATATGTGTAGCAATGAACTCCACTCAGTTTTTCACAAGGACACAAAAATGGAAAACATAAAAACAGAGACTAGAGATAGCACCCTAATTTCAGATACCATGGGCATCTTGTACAATTTTGCATTAAAATTGGAGGAACACAAGCACATAGCTATTCTTTTGACTACTGCCCACATATGGGCTAGTTTAAAATGTAAGCAAACAAAGACAAATCTAAAAGTCAATGAGCTTAGGGTACAGTGGGGGTGGCTCTGAAGCAGGTTGTCATTTCTCATTCTCTGAAGCTGGGGAAAACCATGCGTTCTCCATGGATCATTTCCTCCTCTGAAACATGAGTGTCCATCTGACATGCCTCTTGGTTGTTTGGTAATAGCCAGAGAGACAATACATTTTAAATACATTTTTAAAGCCATAGAGTGCTGCAAAACATAAGGTGTAATTCAAAGTTAAGAACAAGATAAGACAATCTTACCTCTGTAGTCCCAGATACTCCAGAGATTGAGAGAGGAGTACTACAAATCCAAGAACAATCTGGGAGACTTTGTCCCAAAATTTAAAAAAAAGTTAACAAGCTGAGACTGTACCTCAGTGGTAAGAACATTCCTGAGTTCAAGTCCCAATAGCACAGGAAAAATAGGTTAAGACAATAGAGGCTGACCGGGAGATCCTGTGCCAGGCTGATGCCCAACCGACAGTGCTGAAATTTACTCTCCCAGGCTGTAGGAATCCTTTGGCATTTCATGCTTTGCTAGCTCATAAAAGATAATTACACTGAAAGCACTGAAGACCAATATAGAAAGTGCTGCCAACTGTTATGGTCTGAGTAGATGGGTATCTCTCTAGGTTACTATCGCCCTCTCCCTACAGCCTGGACTCCTTCACAGTCTGATGAGAGTATTGTGGCAGGCACGAAATGGGATTGTAATCTGGAATTATAGAACCAGACTCTGCACACAGAACACACGTGGCCAGGGGTCTTCATCCAGCCAGTAGCACCCTTTTCCGGGGCTTGAATGCTACCGACGAAATCATGAGAGAAAAAGACATGTCTGAAGATTTGCCAAACCAAAAAGAGAAGGAGCTGGAGGACAAGGGCGACAGTGACAGTGACGGGAAAGTGCTGGTGGTGAAGAGGTTGGCACCGAGAGCTCAGACAGGCCCCCGCAGAAAAACACAGGAGGCACGGCCGAGCAGCAAGTGAGCCATCTGCAAAGACCATTAAGAAGAGGATGATGCTTGTGGATTTAGTATGGATCACACATAACAGGATCTGGCCCTTCTGTGAAGGGTTGTCCCAACACTTTGCAGAGCATTTTGCATTAAAGTATCCTTTGTGTATAGTGGAATAGTCTGTTACAGTATAAGCTGTATCTTTTTATTATTGTATATTTGCATACACACTATTGATGCCCATTTCAGGAAGTTCTTACATGCATAAGCACATTTTGATCATGCTCAATTCCTCTATCCCTTGGCCCTTATCTCTCCCTCACCCCAATCCCATTCCCTAAATGCAAAAAGTCTGCCTTCTTGTTTCCTACCCTCTCTTGTTTAGTTTATGAGTTTTATGAATATATATCATGATATATCCATGAAAACAATAAAGCAGTTTAGGGGAAAAAAAGAATAGGCTAGGAACAAATGAGAACTCACTGCATTTCAGATTCAGAGCATCTTTGCTTTCCTGGTTTAGGGTCGTCTGGAGGAAAAGTGATTCTGTCACTGCCTCTCCTTTTAGGAGGCCCCACAATCAGTAATGTCTACTCTTTGGAATGAGAAAAACTCAGATAAAACTAGTCTTATCCAGCTATGGCTCCTGAGATTCCTGCACTTAAGGATCTCAGTTGAGTTTGAGCCAAAACTCCCCCTGCGGTGCTCGGAAAGGAAGATGCCACGCCAGATTCCTTCTGCCACCCATCACCACCCTGGCCTTAACTGGCAGCGCTGGTGGACGAACTCCAGCACTAGGATGTGTGAGAGACGCTCTTCCCACTCATGAGTCCCACGCTATGGTTTAAAGCCTGTCCCCAAATAACCTGAAACTGCACCAGTCATGCCGCATTCTACCTCCCAGAGCTTGAAAATCGCTCTTATTCTGAACAGCTTTTGAGACAGAGGGAGAAAGGAATGATCAACATTTGATTTAAATGGTACTTCTTTCCCTTGGGGGTGTTCGACTCTTCCAAGTGCCAGTCAACAACATAAGGGAAAATCGGGAGAATGGGTCTTCGGGGTAGGAGGAAAGACAATCAATCCCTCATCATTTGGTTCCCCTTTAAGCCTTACACAGGCTTATTAACAGAAAGGAACAATATCCACAGTGCAAGATACGTATTGATTCCAGGCAGCCAACCCCACATACGAATAATTAAAAAATAAATAAGAATTTTCTTGGTGAGCCGGGCATAGTGGTGCACTCCTGTAATCCCAGCACTCAGGAGGCTGAGGCAGGAGGATCACTGGGAGTTTGAGGCCAGCCTGGGCTGCAAAGTGAGCCAAGGCCAGCCTGAACTGCATAGTGAAACCCTGTCTCAAAAAGACAGCAAAAAAAAAAAAAAAAAAAAAAAAAAAAAAAAAAAAAAAAAAAAAAAAAAGAATTTCCTTGGTAACAGACACTAAATGATTGCCAAGAATTCCCTGGAGAAAAGCTTCTTTTTTTTTTTTTTTTTTCCCATTGTTTTCCTGTTTAGCAATGGCCAGAGCATGATAGTCGTATTTACATGTACCCTTGGGCAGCAAAGCAAGTAAGAGATTTGGGATCTACAAAACTCAGCTAAAATCCTACTCAGTCAGTTTTAGTCATGCAATCTTGAATAAGTAATTTCCATAATTTCCAGGATGCTACATAAGCAATTTTTAAATCAAAAACCCATAGCTTTAGACATATTACATAGATAAGGAGGAGGATGTCATTGATAACTCCTGCACATTTTTGTAAACTAGTGATACACAACTGGGAGTGATTTTGTCTCCCAACCCTGGGGACATTTGGCAATATCTACAGGCACAGTTGATTCTTACAAATGGAAGTGGGGTTGCTACTGATGTTCAGGAGTTAGAGGTCAGAGATGCTGCTAAGTCATTCTGCAATGCACAGAGAAGCCCATGACAAAGGACTGTCTCTGGGCAAAATATTCATAGTACGGGTGCTGAGAAACTGTTCACCAAAAGAATGAAATAATCAACATTGAAAGCATTTAAATGTGTGAGTTCAACTTAACAGTGTAGTGTTTTACTTATTTAACCAAAATATGGGCAGGAAAATGGGTAGACAAGTCAGTACACATCCATCCAGATATACATATGCATGCAAATATATATTCATACACTGTGATCCACTTACTTTACTTTTAGGAAACCGTGATTATGAATGCACTCAAAGACTATATGGAAGAGCAAATAGATTAAAAATTTAAAACAACAAATTGTCGGTTTTAGGTTAAGTGATTGTAAGACGTAAGGCTATACAATTTGTTTTCCAAACTGGGATGATTCTGGGAGTAAATGGGGGATGCTTCAATAATTCTACCAAGAAAGCAATCATAAATCAGGATGCTCTGCCCAATCAAGGATATATGGTCTTCCTGATTATAAGGCAATGGGAAGCTAAAGTATGCCACATTATTAGTGTGGAATAGTATACAGTCAGGAAAAAATACTTTCAAAAATATTTAACAACATAGTAAAGTGATAATGATAATAGTATTAACTGTAAAAGACTGAGTATAAAATTTAGGGATGACATTTTGTAACACATCACAGCATATATATTTTGACAAAAGAATGTGAAGAAATATATCAAAATTTTAATACTGATTATCCAGTTGTTGAGACTGTAGCTAATGTTTACTTTCTTGTTTAAAAAATTTTTTTCCTATAGTCTTTTGTTTTTGTTCTTGTTTTTGTTTTTGTGTTTTTTGTACCAGGGATTGAACTCATGACATCATGCTTGCCAGGCAGGTGCTTGTGCCACTGAGCTAAACCCCTGGCCCCTACAGTTATTTTTAAAATTATGAATATAACCTGCTTCTTTAGGAAAAAAGGTAGTTTGCTACCAGTTATACTGGAAAGTTATTCATCACAGCAGAATGCTAAATAATAAATATAGGAGAAACAATATGAATTTTTAAAACGTCATGATTTTTATAACTCCCAGTTAAATAACTATTTCAGGCAAAGATCATCAATGGATCCTAAAATTTCTAGTAAAAGCTTGTTGGACTAGTCACAAGGCGCTAAGATACTAGGAAAAACTGATTGCTAATTACAGAGTGAATTCATTAGTTGCTAATTACATAGTACCTCAGGGTACTTTTTTTCTGGCCCAAAGCTACACTTGTTGCTTTGTAGCTGGGCCCAGGCCCACAGCCAGACTTCTTCATCTAGTTGTTCTCTGTGCCCCAAAAGTCTTTTACAAGAAAGAGATCTGATGATCACCATATTAACAAAGTGATCAAAGTTAACATATGAATGGAAAACTAAGCCTTACATACTTTCTGTTGTGACATAATATGAAATAAGGGCATCACCTATCCAATATCCTTCCAAAAACGGTTAGCATGTGTCTAAGTCATTAGACTTAATGTTTAAATTTACAGAAAATACAAGGAATACAAGAACTAGGAAAATTACACCACTCAAAAGACACCAGAAAAACCCAGAAAGTGAGACATTCTACAATTCGACAGTTCTTTGTCTTCAAAATGTTAATGTAATAAAGAAAAATAAAGAGATCCCAAGATTAAAAGACATTAGAAAGATGTGTAACAGCCAAATGTAATCTGCGAATCTCATTTAAATTCCTGTTTTAAAAAAAAATACATATACATATATGTCATTTTTGGACAACTGGGGAAATTTAACTATAGATCAAATACGAATTGGTTACATTGTGGTATGTATGTGTACACATAGATATGTAGGCATATAATTCTTTTAGATATGATGGTATTTTAACTATGTAAGTTATGGTAAATATAATATCTGCACCTTTTTTTCAAAGTCCTCAGAAAAACATATGTGCAAATGTTAACACAATATACATATGTACAAATAGTTAACAATAAATATTAAAAAGCAATAATTATGGAAAAATATGAAGAATCGAGTTAATGAGTACACAACTATTTATATTGTATGTCTTTCACTCTTTCCATATATTTGAAAATTGTTTCAATATAAAGAAGTAAAATACCAAAAACGCAATGTCTAAAAGAATATATTGACACAGTAGAATTACATTTTGAGCACTATACTAAATGGCAGTGCCTGACTTGGCTCTTGTCTTTCCAAGCCCAGATGTGTGACAGGTGGAGTTGGAGAACCTACAATTGTCTCTCAAAGGTGAGGCTTGCTTGGCCTCCTCGTGGTCTCAGCCCAGCTCTGAGTCCACTTCCACTGGTCTCCTTAGTCAGTGCCTAGACATAATTCAGATGCCATCTTTTCCAACACAAGTACCACTGCATCTACCCTACTCTGTCTCTTTTAGTCCAAAAACAATGGGTTAGAACAGAGAGCAATCCACAACTATCTTCTAAACTGTGGCCAAGACAGCTTGTGTTGGTCGTATACTTCCCAGCATTACCCTACTTTTCCTAGGTTGTCTCAAGGTTAAACTGGCCCCATGTAACAAGTTCAGGGAGAAAAGGACTATGCCACTTCTGGGCCCACACAGTGAAAAGCTTCATAGCCATCTCCATCCTTTTCTTCCTTTACCACAGCACTCTGTGGGCTAAGTGAGCCCAATGTTGTGGCTGCACGATGGAGCACGATGCCCATTCACATAATAGGCTGTGATATGAGTATAGAATGCTTATGATGGTGAGCCACAGAGAGGTCAGGCTTTGTCTGTTGCAGCAGCAAGTCTTAATGGTCCTAACACATTCAACATGTGTGGCAGACATCCAAGAGCCCTTTTTAAAAGCCTTTTCTTTTGCTTCCATTGCTTTTATTCTCATTCTATTTCTAATAACACCTAATCCTTATTGCTTACTACAGACACAGTGATTTAAAAATATTCTCTTGATTAATGCTCTCAGCAATGTAATGATGGGAGCACTATTATCATTCCTGTTTTTCCCGTAAGGAAATGGGGGTTCAGAGAAGTAACTTGCCTATGATTATGCTGGATTCAGAGTCAGTGCTTATCCAGCTCTAACTCCCAAACAGTTAACTAATCTATGCTAACTCTCATGTAAATTATTCTCTAGAAGAATACAAAGAACGGAAGATCGGTACCAAATGCCTTCATGTGGAGCCTCTGAGTCAGACCTAGGCTTATCCTTATCTCCCCGGAACGTACCCACTGGCAGCCAATTTAGTCCTAGTGGCTACCAGCACAGTGTACTCTACTGACCAAAGGCCGTTCTGTGTGGACAAGACTCCCTTCCATTCTGCCCATAAACTATGCACAGGGAAGTTTTTTATTTTTGCTATAATGAGTCCATTTCTCATCACAATGGGAAAATAGACCTGAGGAAACAGGAAAGCAAGCAAACGTAAAAAAAATCACATCAATCTTACGGGAGCAGGCCCTGATCTACATACATTAAGTGGAACTATATGAAACTGCCAATATTCAATTGGTTTTGACTTAGAAAAACAGTAATTCCATATGCTTTAATTTAATGGGTTTTTTGTTCCTTCTGAGATAGTCATGGGAATCCTTCTACTTTTGTATCCAGCTCAACCTTTCCTGAAATGCTGTATTTAACATGCAATTTTCTGTCTCTGAGGAGTTACTTCATACAGCAAGGAGAGAATTTGACCACAGAAAGGGAAGTGGAGGAGGGAGAGGAAAGACAGCAAGTTCTTTTGTCATGACTTCTATTGTCCTCCTGATGTTTTTCTTTGCTTTACTGATAAGAACCACATGTGTCAATCTCTGGCATGCAAGCAATAAAACACAAAAATGGCCTGCAATTGAATGACTTGGAAACAAAACATGCAAAACCAACACAATACTTTTTAAAATGAATTTCTCAGCCTAATAATGAATTCTGGGCCTTGAGCAACACTAATCCTAGAAGAAAACCTATCTGGTCCTAAATGAGAATTCAAATTTCTCTCCCATTTATTGACCAGCAACATTTATAAGAAACAATTTTACTCCTTTCATTTTAAATTGATTTCTCTTTTTAGCAAAACTATACTTTCTGAGAGCACTGAGGCAAAGAATTCATTTAATTTTACTTTTGAAAATCAATGGCTCTGAGACCCTTTCAGTCAATGGATTACCCTTACTGTCCATTAGACACCTTTCTAGGCTGTTCGCTGACCTGTTGGGTCTCATGTAATATTGCAGCACTTTCTGTTGGTCTTACATGAAATGTTTTTGTCATTTTCCACCTTTACACTCTGTCTTTTTAAAACTCCCAACCTCACCCTGCAATTTCTCAGCTTCTCTTTTTGTACTTGACAAGTATTACGTGTCTTTTGTGCCCTTAATTACATATTGTACTTCAAGGTTCATTCACGTTGGTCTTTTTCCTAATCCAACAACTATATTGACTGTTGTACAGTAAGGTTTCTCCTTTCTGGGAACACTACTTGTCTTTAAATGATTTTTTTCCTTCCAATTCTGAGAGCCACTGAATTTTTGTCTATTAGCACTTTCCACAAAATCTCTGGCTATCCACAATTGTGGTGATCAAGACCTATTCTCCAGAATCTTAATTGCTTCTTTCTCACTGTGAACTTTCCATACCCAGGTTAGAAAAAGAAAATACAATGACCAAAAGTAGAAAAAGACATACATGACAGGAGCTGAAAAAGTATTTTTGGAGGAAGCATCAAAAGTATAAAAGTATACCAAAAAATTATGAAAAAGAGGAAATAAATGGTGGTTTCTTGTAGAAATAAAGAATGAGAAATAGAGAGTTAAAGGAAAGTATAAGTGAATCATACAAAAGTTAAGAGTAAATAATTTTAATGTCTAGTGTGCCAAACGCCAAATCGGTGCCATTTTATTCAATCTGGGCTGCCATCTTGTCTTATGTAAACTAATGCAGTAGTCCCTCCACTGCAGTAGTCCATCTCTGCAGTATTACCTCCCTGAAACTCTGGTATTCCACCAGAGTCCTTGACATAAAATCTTAAGTAATTATTTCCCTGCCAGGAAATCTTTCATGGGTTCCAGGTCCATCTAGAATAAAGCTCCAAAGCTTATAAAATCTTAATTATCTGGACCCCATTTACTTTGCATATTCATTTCTACCTATTTCTCTTTCTTCTCAGGCTCTGAGTGCTCTAAACAAAATATTTTTATGAACTTCCTCTGATCTTCTTTTATATTCCAAGAATGTTCTTTCCTGCCCCAAGCATTCTTATTCTATTCTATTTAACTGTCACATAGATGCCTCTTCTTACCTAACTCTTTAAGTTAAATTAAATGTCCACTTATGCAAACCACCATGGTTCATTGTATTTCTCTCATCACAGCATAGAGCTCACTGTTGTATTATCCTGATTGCTTGTCTGTATCTCAGTCTAGTCTGAAAGCAATAAGGTGGTAATTATAGTGTTTATCACTTTTACCCTGATGCCCCGCACCCAGTAACAAATGTGGTACCTGATGAAAATAAATATTTACTGTATTGGATAGCTATTACACAAATAGATAGTAGGACCCTCTAGTAACCCAAAGCTTAATTTAACCCAAAGCTTGATTTGAGCTTCTAGTCCCAAGTCTTTTTAAAAATCTTTGTAGGATAAATATTGGCAATTCCTGGAATGTGTATTTGCAAGTTACCTTCAGAATATGGAATAGTTGATGTCCATACTGTTTCTTCACTATAGGCCATAGGGACTTGTGTACCAGGATGCCCATATTGTCCAACTTTTAGCAACTAGTGTTCTCTTAAAGCTTACCTGGGTCTTTCACCTGTTCAATTACCACAATCTCCCATGTCCCATTTTACTGGAGTCAAGATCACCCAGTAGATGACATCTCCCAACACTGTCAGCCTCACAACAGGACAGATTAAGCATCTCAGAAGAAAAGGCATTCCTAAAGGCCACTGATCTCTGACTATTCTGTATTGAATCAGTCTATTTTTCTGTCCTACTAAATCTAGTACAATAAGAAAAAAAACTGGGATAACTAAACACATTATAGGATCTCAGAGTCATCATTATGGGACCATATTCTAGGAACTATATTTTAGAGTTGGAAAAGAGTGAGTAGAAACTGTACTAACTCCATCTAGAAGTTTCTGAAATCAATGACTAAATCAATGCATTCTGCTTTATTTTTTAGATTTTACTCTGTTCTCTTCAAATTCCCTTTCTATAAAGGAAAGAAATTCAGTCAATTAAGGCACAGTGAAAAGAAACTACATTGAGTCAGGTTTGAAATGTTTATATATTCAAGTTTACCCTTTAAAGTAATATCAAAGTTGGTTACTCAAGAGAAAATTTCCTAAGGAAAATTATGTAGATATTATAAGTAGAAATAACAGTACTACCTTGATTTTGCAAAAAATGACATTTTTAAATGTCAGGAAAAGGTAACAAGAAATTTAGAAAAGCCTTTGAGCATTTGAAAACATGAATTCAAATCAAAAATATTTTTACAGGAGAAGAAAAATGAAAATGACGTGGCTTACTTCCCAAAGTGAAGGTATCACTGAGAAGTATTTTCATATTTAATGAGTTTATTTGACTACCAAAAAAAAGTAAAATTTCAGATTGAGAAGAACAAAGGTAAAACAAAATGCTATCTAAAATACTGAAAATTTATTAGTAAGTCCAATCATCAACTACTCAGGGAAAAGATAGCCCATGAACTTTCAAAAAGAACATCAACAGAAATAAACTATAAAAAAAATGTGGATTATCCTAATTCTAACTGTTCTAGTTTCCAAATGTGTCTGTTCAATTGCTTATTTTTGAATTTGCCAATATGAATTTGCTGGTAAATACTGTGTCTCATAGATATCAGTCTGATTGTGGTATTTCTCCTTTGTTCACCCAGTAATTGATTTCAGCCATACCTCTTGAATTACCAGTGACACCAACAATTTTCAAGAGCTCTTCTTCAAGTGCTATAACTAATAACTTTTGAATGTCTTCCCCACACCAGCACTGACAGATTCTACATCCTAGATCTGGTCCAAATAGGTCTCAGTTATGAAAGTGAGTCAGAAATGAAGTCATATTTCTGGACCTTTAGTGGAAATAGTGGGCATTTGAACAAAAAAGTAATGCATTATGACAGCTAATCCTCACTATCAACTTAGATGAACTAAGGAAACCCTGGAGAAGTGATTGGATCATGATGGCACTGAACTCATCAATGATTTAAGCCACTATTGAGCTCACAGCTGAATGGGCTATTTCCAAAGATGAGGATGAGTTGGAGAAGTGGGTCATGACAGCATAATCTCTGGGACTATATATCTGGTCCACTGACCCTTCCTCTCTGGCTCTTTCCAACCTGCTGTACTTCCTGGCAGCCATGAGGTTAGCCATACCCTTCTACTTTAATGTCTCTGCCTTGAAGCCAGCTGACCATGAACTGCAACCTCTGAAACTATGAGCCAAAATAAACCTCTTTTCTTTTAAGTAGCAGGTGTCAGGTATTTTGTCTCAGCAACAGGAAATCTGATCAAAACATGCATATTAAAATTTGGAAGTGTTAGGTTGACTTTCTTCTCAGGGGTTAGGAAACCAGGTTAAATTTGGAACCCTAACAACCACAAAGAGCCCACTACAGTTATACCATGATGTGCTCCACAGAATGGTAATATGGAAAATGGCTCTTCTCAAATTGGCCTGTATAAGCAACAAATGTAGTAGTAGCTACACAATTTTGCTTTTAGAGAGTCAAAAGGTACACACGCATATTAAAAGTTAAAACAAACCTGGCAATAAATGTTTATCTTGGTTTAGTTTGATATTTAACATAGCATTTGCCAAATATCTTTTAATTTTTAATTTAGTTTTTTAATTGACAAAAGTCATACACATTAGTTGTATACAACATGCTATTGTCAAACCTTCTGAACCATCCAACAACTGTTTAGGTCTCAGAGATCTGGTATACCCAGGAATATGCTTGAGGAAAACTAACCCACTCAGGAATTCTATATTTGCTTCTGGATTTCCTACACTACCACGTAAGACCAGGCATTGGTCACATAATATTTACAGCAGTGGTTCTTAAACTTCTGTATGCATATGAATCACTAGGAAATCTTTCAAAATGTAGCTTTGAGTCTGTAATCTGCAGTGGGGCCACAGAATCTGCCTTTCTATCAAGCCTCCAGATGTTGTCAATACCACTGTTACACTTCCAGAAGCAAAGCTCTACAGGAATATTGCAATGGAAGGTTTTCATGTCTTCAGTCTTATCCTACCATTCTTAATAATGAATCTTCCTAAAATGCTACTTTCCACTGTGTCATGCTGCTGGCTAAAAACTCTCAGCAGCTTCCTCTTTCCTGCAACATTAGTAATTCAACAATAGGCATTTTTCGAACCTTTATAAGTGTGTCAAATGGCTGCATATAGTTAAGAATACAGTGATTAAGTAAGAAACAATGTGCAGAATAATAGGAACCAAAACAAGAAGAAAATAGGTAATTTCTTGAGACTTCCCCTCTACACAAAATGAGGGTTGACATAGAGCAGCAGAGTAATCAATCCACCCTATCTATACATTATATAATCACTGATACAATCGGCCAAAAGCAACTATCTGCAGTCTCCCCGCATCTTCTGCAGGTGGGCAGCTTCTCAGGTGATTCTCTGGTCTGCTAGACTAGACCAATGAACTCAGGAATGTTGCCCAAATCATCAGTTAACTGCATTATAGTAAACTTATGAAAATGCAAACTCTCAGGGATCACCCAAACTATTTAATCAAAAACTTCAGTAGTGAGTCCCAAAATCTGGGCTTTAACCAACTCTCCAGGTAATTCTAATACACCCTCAAGTTTAAAAGACACTGGATTAAATAATCAGTAAAAATTTCCTTTCAACTCTAAATGCTATCAGTTTTGGCCTCTCACCACCTTTTCAGGGATTTCGGATATCTAGACTTTTACAGACTATAAATATAAACTCTGAAACCAGCCTCCCAGGTTCAAAATTCAGCTTTTACACTTAATTGCTGTGCGTTCTTGACAAATTACTTCTTTTGTTTGTGCTCCGGATTCTCATTTTTGTAACGAAATGATAATCATACCTACTCTTACAAAATTGTTATGGAAATTAAATGATTGCTAAGCGATGTGCCTGGTAAGTGGTATTTCAGGTCACCACTAAATCATTCCTCTCTTACTGAGGTCTTCCTTGGCCACTTTATCCAAAATTACAACCATTCCCTGTCCCCTTTCCTGGTTTATTTTTCTCCTTTGCAATTATTGTTTACCAACATACTGCATATTTTACTCGTTGCTTCATTTACTAACTCCTTCCACAAAGATAGAGTCCTATAAAGGCCAAGATTATTGTCCATGTTACTAAAAGCTGTATCCCCAGTGCCCAGTATAAGGTTTGAAACATTATATGAACTCAAAAAAAAAAATACTAACAGAATGAACAAGGGAGTAAATGTTAACTATTAACATTATTATTAGAAATGTATACTAATCTGAATATTGCTTTACTGAAACCTAACAGTTTTAATACTTACTGTCTCAAACTGCACTTAGGTTTTACTCTGTGCTTCACTCAAGTTATTTCATATCTAAAATGTCCTCCTGTCTGAAGGCAGCCCAGTTAATTTCCATTTATGTTCCAACCCTTTAATAGTCCCTATTTACATCTTTGATGATTATAGTTCCCTGAATATCCATACTGTTTACTATCTGTAACACACAATTTAACACCTAATTATCTTGATTTAGTGTCAGTGAAATGAGTTACTTCTAAGTAATTTACTGAAAGAGGCCACATCATTCATGCAATAAGAATTCCACGAGAAAGAGGCCCCACAAGAAACAACAGGAAACCTTACCATAATTATCCATGTTGTTTTCAAGTGGTGCCTTACATTTTACAAAGTACTTTTATACACATCTTCCTAGTCCTCACCAAGTAATCTCAAAGACTATGGCTCCTTTCTCTCAGTTTTCCAAGAAATGTTTAAATAAACTATGAAGAGCACATTTCTTCAGGGAAGGAAATAAGAATAAATTACAAAACACATAATAGAAGCAGATAATCACCAAAGAAGTTAGTAAAGTCACAGATGGAACAAATTGGCTGTTGTAGTCAGGGGTTAGAGGGAGAACAACTGCATGAAGGACATAGGATTTGTAATAGTGTTTTATGATGGTCACTCAGAGTTAAACACAAGAAAGTGCAGGAAAATCTATCCACAACACCAAGACCCAGGATATTTAGCCAAGGGCCTGGATCCCACAGCAATGTCCTGCATGAGTCCAGCTAGAGACTCAAAACACATAACAATGCCTCCCACAAATTCAACTGGAAATCTAAGAGCCCACAATAAGGACTCATGCCAGTCTATTTTATGGTTCTGTGCCGGGAAGGCCAAAGGTCAGCGGTGGAACTAGAAAGTCTATGCCAGCGGAGTGAAGGAGCTGTGCGGTGGGTTGAGGGTTCTACACAGGAGCCAAGAATTCATGCTCAAAATAAGGAGCGGGGCTGCCCTGAAGAGTACCACAGCCATCCTCAGCAGAAACAAGGTCCTGCACTCCTCTGACAATGAGAACAGTCGAGTACAGGTCAGGAAGCCCAGTGTGACAAGCTTCTCCAGCACACAGCTTCCCCTCCGGAGCCAGGAAGCGATGCACAATGTGAGGAGCAGAGCTCCTCCAAGGTGAACCACAGCCACTCTCATTGATGAGGTCCCGAGCTCCTCTGATGACAATGGCCGAATCCAGATTGGGGAAGCCAGCATGACAAGCACCTCCAGGAGAACCATCGGCTCAAAACAGCTATTCTTGAAGGAACCCACAACACCTCGCTCTTCTTCTCCACGTCTATATTTATGCTGATAACTTTCTTCAGGTGGGCCATCTTTACTCAAAACCAGCTGAATTAACTCAGTTGGTGCTAAGTTGACCACCAGTTTTTAATCCATAACATTGGCTCTCTTGTCCCCTGTCATCAAGACTTCTCATCCTTTCTATGCAGCAGTGCAGGCAAACACTGTCAGCTGATCCAAGCTGGTAGAGAAGGGCAGACCTACATGCCATGCTGACCTACTCTAACCATCTGTCTTCTAAAAGCACAAGAAACAGATGCTAGCAAATTTTCAATGACTGGCCCAGACGCATACCAAAGCCAGAAACCAGCCTCTAAACTCTGTGTTCAGGACTTGCTGCCCCACTTAATTCATTTCTGAAATTCAGTATTTAAATTTCCATTTTAAAGCAATCAAAACATGAAAGGCAGGCCTTTGACAGAGTTTTTGTATTAATGCTCAGGAATGTAATGCTGAAACAAAAAATGGCAGCTTTCAGTCAAATGATAGACAGGGTTGATTAACCTGTTATTTTTCAGTTCCATTTATTTACCTAAACTGAGAATATGCCATGACTGGAAATAGACAAAACAGATCATTTTAACTCTGCTGTCCTAGAAAAAGAAAAGGAAAATAATCTTCATTAATAGAAACTGGGCTCAAATCCAATCCTGAAATAACATACTACTACGTCAACTCTTTAAAGGTGATTTTTTTTCCTTAATAATTGTAAAACATTATTTTAAACAGAACTTCATCACTAAATTTAAATTTCTGGAAAACATACAGATTTGAAAGCATATGAAGAAGAGCTGAGGGAGACAAACATCTAGCTTTCTATAAATAATGACTATTTCCTTACCATGAAAATTATGCCTGGATTTTAGAATTGTAATTTTTCAAAGAGCCTCCTCCAAATCATAGTTTCTAAATACTACAATCACTTCCTTGTTACAGTTCGAATAAAACTGACTTGTCAAATTTTACCTCACCAACTGGTAATTCTATCTTGATTGCTCTCATTTTTAGGCATGCTATAATTGAAGCTGCTTTTTTGAGATAAGCCATTGTCTAATACAGTTAGAAATTGCCTCTGGCACTGTCTACATTAACCACGGAAACCAGGATGACAACTAAGAGCCCTGTTACTTTCCAGAGTTAGTTCATTTTAGCAACTACATTACTTAGTTACAAGGTACCAGCAGTAGGTCTAAAGTCAGAACTTTCACCTTGAGAAGGTGAAAAAGAGTGAACCCAAAGGAAGAAGGAAGAAGATGGCAAGTACACAGAAGCACACTTCTTTAGCAGGCACCCACTACCAAGCCAGGGAAGATGCCGAGATAGCCACTCGAATTCAGGACATGTGCTGCCCGTGATACTACAAGGAAGGTTTTGCCACCTGGATATACACAGCAATGACCCCAGTAGGCCTCAGTAAAATCTAGCCATGAAGTCATGCTTGCTAAGAGAGGCCTCAACAGCTGGAAAGGGTCTCACTTGACCACCATCAGCAGCACCACCACTACCCCTGCTCTGTCAGACCAGAGATCACTGGTGCTTTATGAACTGAATTGAAAAGAAAAATGAAACCAGAGTTCTGATCAGTCCTAACCTGAATATGAAGGATAAACAGGGTACTTGTGACTTCTAAAAACTGGACCAGTATTTCCTGAAGAATGGTTTGTGGAACATTGCAATAGTCTGCTTTCTGGCCTAATTGTTCCAAAAATTCAGAGATCTCTTCCACTACATCACATTATCAAAACATTTCTTAGGCCAACACACTTATTTGTCTGGAGAAGAAGCAAGAAGTTCAATTCAATAAGCAGAAAATGTTTTTTGTTTCCATCTCAGACACTGTTCACAAAACACAGCACTACTGCTTTCATAATAAAACACAAATTCATTGAAAAAGTTTTGTGTGCTGGTTAATAAAACACAACAAAGAGAATAAAGCTGATAACTGAGAAGAACTGATTTAGAACCACAGTATTTTCCCTTACCAGCTCTGTGACCACAAACAAAGCACAGTAGTACCTCAGTTCATGAACTTAATTCATCCCACAATTCCGGGTAAGATGGCTGCCTTCATGTTCATGCAGGAAGATGGCCGCAGTCGTGTTCATCACCTCATGCAGAGCTTGAGAATAGGAGCACTCATGAACCAAGATGTTACTGTCCTTCATATTTCTGACCCAGTTTTCTCTTTTGTAAAATAGAAAATAATCATAATAAAATGTTTCCTATATTCTGAGGAGTACAGGAAAATAGAAAAAGTACCCCATAAAAAGACTTGACCCAAGATACAAACCAAATATTACCTTCCTCCCCCCAGTAGCTTTTTACTGGAAAACAAAAGATCTGTGTTAAAATAATTTTAATAGTATACATGGTTTAAAATCTTAAGTAACCTGAAAATGTCCTTTCAATTTAACTGTATTTGATATTGTTAATGTAAAGCAAGTGTTATTCATGTATGTAATTGTATATGACATCTGAATGAATTATAACTACGTCATCAAGTTGAGCAATTGAAGTTGGTACCACACTGTGGATCTCTTTTTCTAGGAATATGTTGAAACTTTATTTCTCTTCTAATCAATTCCGCTATGCTAAAATATAAAAAAGAAAGATCTTTCTTCAATTGAATAATAGTGATGTTTTATGACCTCTTCTCCAGAGTCTGCTTTATTTGTGTATCTCCCAAAATATTTCTCCTTATTCATCTTCCAGAGTCTACTTATAGCCTCTAAAATTGCAACTATAGCACTATGCAGTGTCAAAGGCAAATATATTCAGTCCTACAAAAGAAGACTTAAAAGAAGGCACATTTGATGCACCTAAAAGAATAAGCAGGGGCTGTCTTATGGCCAAGAACAACAGCAGGCTTATCCATCTGTCTATCATCAAACTGAGTTGTGCCCACTACTTATCAACAGGAGGTGGCCATGTGGGTATCACACTAAAATAGAATTTCTGCCATCAGGAAGATACAATGAGGAGGGAGGAAAATAATTAACCATTTCAGAATCTGTTTCTAGGTTAGGATGATGCATACATGGATTTCTGCTGATCTCTTGAACATAGTTTATAAAACTTTGCATGCTTTTATTTATTCATCAAATATTTTCTGGATGTTTTTTAGAATTTAGGCATTGTGGTAGCCACTGTAAACACAAAGAGTAATTTATTCCTTTAGGAATTCTGTTTCACGAGAGAGACACAGAAGTTAACAAATAATTATAATACAGTGCTAATAACTATTGCTGCTCATATAATACAGTGTGGGAAGCCAAAGAAAGCAGTAACTGTCTATGCAAAACTACAGTAATTTTACAAATTTGTGAGTCATCATCTCTGTAATTTTCCAGTGTTGGTATATGTGCTCAGGAAATCAAACACCAAGGCCAAGCAGAAAGTCCAGGCATGAACAGATGAACTTTAAGTAGCTATGTTTGTCTTACAGCAGAGAAAAAAAAATGCTATTGTCTTTTACCTTCAGTCATTGTGGTCCATAGGTGCATGTTTAATTTTTTTAGGATTTTCAGCTTTCTAACCACATCTGAATAGAAAGTTCTGTTTTCTGTAATACCAGCTCATGTTTGAGAGTGTGACCATTTGTGTGTCACAAAGTAAATGGAGATGCGCACACAGATGCAGCTGTAGCGAAAAACACATGGACTAACAATAGCTTCTTGTTTCTGGAAATACTATTTATGACATAATTCTTAAATTTTACAATGACGTTTTGCCTTCTAGGCAATATCCTAATAGAAAAGCATTGGCATTTAGTAAAATTAAGATATTGATACAAATAAATCCTCCATATGCTTCAAGACATGCTATAAAAGACTTTCTTTCAACCAAAGGAATGAATAAAGAGTGAACAGAGCCGGGCGTGGTGGCGCACGCCTTTAATCCCAGCACTCGGGAGGCTGAGGTAGGAGGAGTGTTGTGAGTTCAAGGCCGGCTCGGGCTACAATGCGAGCACAAGGCCGGCCTGAGCTACACAGTGAGACCCTGCCTCAAAAAATCAGGGCCGGGAGTTTGGCTCAGTGACTTAAGCTCCTGTCTGACAGGCACAAGGTTGTGAGTTCAATCCCTGGTGCTGCAAAAAAAAAAAAGGAATGAACAGAAGCACTCCCATTTAAGCTAACTAGGAAAGTCTGTAAACTGTCAGCTTAAAAGACCTGTTTAAATGTCTATTGGCTTTGTTGCTAACACACAACCTTGAAGTTCACAACAATTTCACATGAAATTTACTATTCCTCTCTGAGGCAGTTCTTAGAGCTAACACTTTTGCCAAGTCTCATCTTGGTTATCTCTGTCTTAACACTTCGCTTTGTTGTCCCTGAACCATATGTCACTCCGGAGCTATATGCATAAACATACTGTCCCCCTCCATGAGCTCTAGCTCCATCGCAAGAACAATGGACATTCAGAAGTGCACCACGAGGTAGCTGGCTCCAAGTTCCGGCTCCAGACTCATAAGAGTCTGGGTCTGCCTGAAAAACCCACTCAGGATAGGAGCCACCACTCTCCCTCACCCTGTCCTGATGCCCTGCCTGGAGGCCACCAATACTGAAGTGCTCTATTCCCTGACAGATACAAGAGAACACAGTCCCCCTGTTACCACGACCCATCAATCTGCAAAGATATCGGAATCCTAAATTTTATCTCTAATCTTTACTTCACTCACATTGATCTTTTTCACATGTCAGAATTTCACTTGTACCACATCCCTTTATAATAAAAACCACAGTCTCCATGGAGGCAAACATTGGCCTGGTGCTTTTATTTTGCCCATTTGTCAATTCTGTCTAAATCTTTAGTCTCTATTCTGGATGGGTTCCTCATATTATAGCACCTAGTCAGTTCTCAGGTAATTTCATTATTACTTAAAGTTTTCCACTGATAATGGAGGTGCAGGTGGTGGTGTCTGCTGCTCTGCTCTACTCTAACAAGCCCACAAATTGTGTCCTATGAACAGATATGTTTTTACCAGGATCTGCATTATTTTCCATGTTTTTTGTTACAGATTTCCAATCGACATAGTTTTTCATTCATTGTATGTACACAAACTGCCCCCAAAATGAGATTGAAAAATAAAAAGTAAATGTCCTCACAGACTGAATTAAGTAGTAACTCAAGTCCAGGGACTTTAACTTATAAATGCTAAAGAAAAAATTTTTCATTAACTTAAGGTCAAAAGGGCTCCAAGCAACTTGGCATTAAATAGAAGCTAGCAAAAGCAGTAACTGGGGGAAGGTTTTTTTTTTTTAATGGCTGCCACTGTGAAGGAAATGGTTTATTTTCATTAATGAAAGTTGTGATATCTCCTCTATGTTATCTAATATTCAAAAAAAGTGATATGTTTCCAAAGAGCAGCCTGGAAAAGAGCTAGGCAACTTTCAATATATGTGTGTGTCAAGGTTCCGGCACTCCAAGACCGTGCCAGCTTTGTAGTTTTGAGAAAGTCTTTGCTCTTAAAGCATTGTCAGCCATGGTAGTGACACTTCAATTTCAGATCACATAAACCAAATCTACTATAATACAGTAATTCCAGAAATTCTACCTGAAATTCACATAACCACTTGTAATACACTTCTGAATTTCTCTCTGAACAATAATGAAAACAAACACTTATTGAGCAGATACATACAACCGGGGTTCTCTGCCATTTTAATTCTTACTGCAGCCTGTAAATAATTATTGTTAGTCCTTTTACAGATGAGCAAACAAGCCTAAAATACAAATAATCTGTCTCAAGCATGAGTATGTTAATAACACCACACCTGTGCAATGTAATGATACATTGTGTTGATTTGAGAAATTTAGAAGCCTAACTAAGTGACTCAGCAGGTCTACAACCCAGGTTGTAGAGGACTCAACCTAGGGCTGATAGCCTGCTTACCATATAAGGGAGGAAAAAAGGCTTGCCTTTCCCCCTTTTGCTCTTGTTGCCTTTGCTGTCTTCTGCTGCCATGAACTGTTGCCCCTGTACCACGCCACGTTGCTTTAGAGCCAACTGATTATGGACTGAAACCTCCACAAACTGTGAGCTAAATAAACCTTTCCTTCCTTAATTTTGGGTGTCAGGAATTTTGTCTCAGTAATGAGAGAAAAGTAACTAAGACATGCATAAAAGAAAAACATTAAATTGGTTATTACCCAGATTTCAAACTTGAGAAAGAGAGTCATCCCCACTGGGAGGCAGAGGCTCTGGACACAGACTTCTTGCAACATATTGACAGGTTAGATAGGCGCCTGTCAGTGCCTGCCCCAGTAGCAGCACAATGTATTTGCATGTGTGGATTCAGACACGTTCCTGGGCCTTAAGAGTTTATCAGACAGCACTTTAGATTCCATTTTTAATAACTCTTCTAATCTTTTTAATACACTCATCCCAAAATCAGAGCTCCTTTTAGCTTTAAACTACATGTTCTCTATTTTTCACATTAGTTTATAGTTAAGCCACATTTTTCATAGTGAGGAGATAAGTTTTCCTTCATGAGGAGATAGAGTTTTTCCTTAAGGAACATGTTATTCACTTTCCATATGCATTTACTACATAACTAGCTTTTCAAAAGTCAAAGACTAAGTCTGGAGAGGATAGAAAGATAGATAAGACAGGATCGATGCTTGCAAGGGGCTTAAGATCTAACTATGGAGATTAAATACATAGTTTAAATCTGGGGCAAAGTTTGAAGCACAGCCACATGCCGGCTGTGCAAGAAACAACTTAGGAAAACAGGCGGCCTCTCTAAGGAGCACGGTCTGGCTATGTCCCAGTACAAGGAAGGTGGCTAAAACAAGAATCACCTAAGATGAAATGTTAAAATGAGGAGATTCTGATTCTAGCAGTAACTTTCAGGGTGTAGGAAGTAGTACAAGAGAAAGGGAACAGTTTTGAAATGGACACTGTCTGCCTGGTGATGTGTTCTATAAACCCCACAGTCCCTGCTTGTCACATCTCTAGGGATTGCTGACATCAGAAGCATCAAGAATAGATGCTTTGTATCTCAGGTACCTTAAGAGGAAACAACCAAGAGCCACGTTGATGGCACAAACCTATGATCCCAGCCAGTCAGCTGAGGCAGGAGTATCTCAAGTTCAAGACCAACCTGGGCAATTTAGTGAGACCCTATCTCAAAATAATGATGATGATGATGATGATGATGATGATGATGATGATTATGATGACTGGGGATGTAGCTCGGTGTTTTCTGGGTTCAGTCTCTAGTACCACAAAACAGTACATGCATTGAGAGCCATAATGTCTAACATGCTGCAGTTTTTCAGCTCCAAATGACACCTGAGTGTACATTAACTTTTCTGTTTGTCCTTGTTAGTATCAATCAAGATGAATATGTGGCACCAGAGTCCAGAACCAGATCAGAGTAAGTCCAGGACTTAATTTTAGCAGGTGATTACCCTCATCACTCATTAGTAAGCTGTGTCTTCAGAAAAGGGCCTGGATCACTGCACACTTACGTTGCTTAAAGAGGAGTCCGTGATTAAAAAAAAAAATCATGAAGACAGTTATCAAAAACAAATGATCTTGTTTAAAAAAAAACCTTCACTTCTATGATTTATGCTCCTTAAAAATGCCTGAGAATTCACCTAAATCTCTTCTACACACGAAATCTGAAGCTATCTCCCTCTCTTGAGAAGCTGTATTCTATTTCTCTTCTTTATTACCAAAATAAAATTCTAAGAGCACAGTTTGCTGAGTCGTAGTCTTTGTTCGTCAGCTGTTCACACTTCACACCGCACCTGTGAACTGTGCCTGGCCAGGTGATGCTTCCGTCTTACCCTCCGCCTACACCTGCCTCTGTTCAGCAGTCACGTTTGCATTTCCATGTCTCCCTGTCACACTTACTACAGAACTGACTATAGAATGCCACGTTTTTATTTTGGGTCTAGCAATTGTTTTGGTTTAATTTTAGTAGGAATATCTTTCTTAGTGACCACATAACATGTTATTCTGTAAAAGTTCAAGTTACCAAAAAAAGCATTTTTTTAGAGGGAGTAGAGCTACTTTATTTTACCACAGAGAAACCAATGAAAATCATGTTATTATTTTTCCTATGTTTATTTTTTAACTTTGTTTTGAAATAATTTTAAACGTAAGGAAAAGTCACAAAAATAAGAGTGCCCAGATACTCTGCTTGCGTCTACCTTTAACATGTTAGCAGCTCCCATATTAACATAATTATCTAAATCTTCTATGAGCACACATTTTGACAAAGTTGAAATTGCACCATTCACTGCTGTCTCTAATAATAGCATATTCATTTATATTATTTAAAAGTCTTCAAAAAATCATCATGCCCAATGTTATGCTGTATCAGTTCACGTTGTAATTAACTATCTCCGGACTGTTGGATGTTGAGACTGTTTGCAATTTTTTCTTTTATTAACAGCTCCCATCGATACAAGTTACCACAACTTTTTAAAAATCTACTAATCTTATAGATCAAGAAATATTTGCACCTGTTAAATTGTTTTTTCATTTAGTATTGAGAGTGAACATTTTGAATGCTTGCTGGTCATTTTTATTTCATCTTTCATAAATTATGTAATTAGGCTTTTGGTCCATGTACTTAAAAGTGTATGAATGTGTTATTTACAAATTTATGTAAAGGTTTACATATTAGAAACATTAAGCTTTTGATTCAAAGATTGTTTTTGTTGCTTAGCATTTGCCTTTGGATTATTTTATTCTCATTTTGATACTCTAAAACCACTTTTCCAATTATAAATTTGTATTTTATAGTAGTATAAATATATTTACCCTAATAATTGAAAGAGAGTTTCATAAAATAAGATTCCCATTTCCTGTTTCTCAAACTGACACCCACTAACCACTTAGTATTTAACTACGTGTGAATTACAAGAACTTATCTTACTTTCTTTTTTTCGCTTTTCTCAAGACTTTCTTTCCTTAATTTGTATACTATTCAAATTTAATAAAAACTACAACAGATATGAAAGCTTAAAGGAGGAATCCCCACTTATAATGAGATGGTCTTTCATACGCGTTAAAAAGTTTATCAAGGGATCCCATTAACTTTTGTGTTCTCCATGGTATTTTCTATTAGTTTAACATCTTAGAAGTATTTGTACCTAAACTAAAAACTAGTTTCTTTTGTTGTTACAACCTCCAAGTTGAAAAGTTGTATGCAATCTCTTAATGCCAAATTGCTTAAATGTCCCCACATGTCCTCCGATGTCACCTGTTTCTGCCCACTGCCTGCAATACTCTCACTTTGCCTGTCCACCTTCGCCAGCTGGAAAACTCCCATGCCTCATTGTCACTACACCCAACGTTGCCTTAATCATGGTATTTGCCACTGATTTTTTCCTCTATGTTACACTACCCTGGCATGTCTTGTGTGACAATTTCCCAGCAATCAGTCACTGGAGAATAGGAGATACATTCACCACCCTGCCTGTGAAATTCTCAATACATAACAGGAGCACCATTAAAGTTTATAAAATGAACTACTCATAAAAAATCACCATCTTCTGGGAGAGTTATAAGAAACTCAGCCTTGTTCCCTAAATCATACTGGTAAATAATACGGCAAACTTCTTCCCACTTTACCATCAGTCTGTCTTATGGGACTCACAGCTTCTGCTTAGCACTGTCAAATCTTTTCCATTTGACAAGTGATTGGGTCAATAATAACACCTTTCCCCAGGAAGATGATTAATAATCATTCAAGCTTTTTCTCCAACAACTTAATTTAATTTAATTTTAAACTTACAGGAGAGCTGGAAGATGTTATGGTTTGAACACTGATCCCCTTTCAAATTTTTGTTGCAATCTTAATGCCATTTTAATAGTATCATGTAGTAGGACCTTTAAGAGATGATTAGGCTATGAAAGTTCTGCCCTCAGGAGTGGACTAATTCTGCTATTGTGAGAGGGTGATCTTTATAATAGGATGAGTCTACCCTGCTTTGTCCCTCTCTCTGTCTCCCTCTCTCTGCTCCTCCAGTATGTGATGTCTTCTGCCATGTTATGACATAGCAAAAATGTTCTTGCCAGATTTGGTGCCTCTGCCTGGAATTTTCCAGTCTCCAGAACTGACAGCCAATAAGTTCCTGTTCACTATGAATTACCCAGTCTGTGGCATTCAGTTATAGTAGCAAAAAGCAGACTAAGAAAGAATAGACCAAAGAGCTAATTGTGTACCTTCTAATCAAATTCACTAATTGTTAATCATCTTTCTGTATTTGGTTTTTGCCTTACAGCTAGTTCATGAGAGTGTGTGCACATACACACGTACATACATGCACCCAGATGCACACATCCATATTCACAATACTGTCCCTGAGCCGTTTCAGAGTTACTTGCACAATCATGTTTCTTTATTCCTATTTCTGTGTTCATTTCCTAAGAACAAGTATGTTCTCATACACAACACAGTACACTTGTCAAATGCAGGAATCCAACACTTATACAAACTCTTATCTGATACACAATCTATTTTACAACAATAATCCCAGTAACGTCCTACAGAAAAATCCTTTTCTCTGATCCCTGACCCAAACTTACATATGGAATGTTTATTTTTCAAGATACTGAAAACTTTCAAAAGTACTTGGGCAGTTATTTTAAAGAATGTACTTTTGGAAGTCTGCCTTCCAGGGGCCTGCGCGACTGGCGTGGACCCCAGGAAGACAAAGAAATGGACCTCTTGGAAGCCCGCCCCGCCGAGGCCTGAGTGCCTGCAACCAGAAGACAACTAAGCCTGCCTTCCGGGGGCCTGCGCCACCAGCATGGACCCCAGGAAGAGAAACATGCACCCCCCCATCTTTCCCCATACACCTGCTGGTTGTGCGGGCTGAGAATCAAGGACAAAGCTCTGCCCCCCCCACCCCACCCCCCACCCACCCGAAAGCAACGTGTTCGTTCAGAGGTCTGGCTAAATTGATAGCAACTAAGGTACATAAAACAACTAAATGCTAATATTGTTTTGTTCATTTTGCAGCCCTGGGGCTGGCAATCTGAGCATCTCTTTGGAAGATGACAGTACACAATGTAGCAAAGATAGGGGATTCTCTTCTGTCTCGTCTTTGAGGCCCAATATTTTTCGCATTGTTTTGCTTTATTCTGATTAATATTTTTGGCCTTATTTTATACTGTTTTTATTGGTTATATTGTGTTTGTTTTTTGTTTTTGGTTTTTGGTTTGATTTTACTACACCTGTTGAAATGGTCAACTATTCTGAAAATAACAAGATATACTATAGTAGCTATTGTTTTCATAGTATCTTTCTTTGAAGTTCTGTACCAGTTCTACTGCTTTGTTTTGATTGACTTCATTCTGTTATGTTTTGTTGCATTTTACTATCTTTAAAATTTTTTTTAAAAAATTTTTTAAATGTACTTTTGGGTCTGATGTTTCCATTTGATTTAATTCATATTATGGGTTTACATTTTCAGTAGGAATACCACATAAATAATGTTGTACCTTTATCGGTGTATAATATAGAAATCATACCTCAATTGATCCTATTATTTATAATATTAACTAGGATCATTCAAAATTGGTCATTTTTCCACTGTTTAATCATTATTTTCATTTTTAAATTAATAAGCCTTTGTGGAGATACTTTAATAATATGTAAATATTCCTCTTCAAATTTTTAGCATTCATTGATTATTCTTCTGAATCAATTCTTTCTATAATGGTTGCAAAATGGTGACACCCTATGTCACTGTTCCTTCTATGTTTATCAGTTGATATAACCATTCTTTCTTCTGAAAGTTCTTCTTAATCTGCACTTTTATTCTTTGTGAGTACTTGTTCAAGACATTTTTAAAAGGTATTTTTAAATGTATTTTTAAAATTTAATCACAATTTTCTTTATTTTTACATTTCAAATGTTACATGTTAAGAAGCCCAACTCTGACATTTCATATTGCTCAACTTAGCTGTTTTCTACTTTTTACAACTTTGTTGGAAGCTTTGAAGTCTTGTTTCAAATTTCTAATCATAATCTAAGACCAGTGACACTGCTACCTAATTGCTCCTGGAAAAGGTCTACTCCCACTAGGAATCTTGATAATGTAGCTCTAGTTTTGGGTAGACTCCTTTTTGTCATCTTTCAGTACACAATGGTAAGGAAGACTTAGTCTGATTTTATAATTTAAGGACCAGGGTTTTGTTTTTCTATTCTATTAGTTCAATTTATTATTAAAACAAGAATCAAAATAATATCCTCAGAGAATGATTGATCTAAAAATTTTAGTACAAAATACATTGGATGCTAGCTTTCTGAAATTTAATGGCTTTTTAAAATGTGTTTGCTATCAGGTAACTGCTATACTAAATAACAATTTAGACAATTTTGCTAGTGAGCACTATTCTAATACTGTACATCAAGAGCTGATGGCAGGGAGAGGGAAGGGAAAAAGGATGGATGCAGGATTTCTTAGAAGTTTCTGCCTGAAGGAAGGGCACATTTCATGAAGGAATGAAGTGCCCAACTTTGGACACAATTAATCTTTAGATACTCACAGCTCAGTCTGGATAAACCTATGTTAAGGGACTTTCTAAGCATATTACTTTATTTTTATAAATTTCTATTTCTGACTTGCAAACTAGGAATATTAACAGCAACTACTAAGATGATTGTTGTGGAAATGAAATTAGATAATTGATGTAAAGTTCCTAGCACAGTTCCTAACAGAGTAAATACTCCACCGGCTGGATATTATTATTGTCACCTTTTTCTCCATTACTGTGCTATTCCATTTGTGGCTTCTCTGTCCCTCCTTCTAGCACCTGCAGGTGCTTAGCAGACCCAGGGAGGAGACTGGTATTGAACAAGGTCTTGGGCTCCTCATATCCTCTGTCTTGCTGCAGCTAATGAGGTCACAACTTGGCCACCACATGAGCTATACAGACAGACAGGGACCTGGCTGGCTGGATGTACTGTGGGGATCACTTAGCCAGGCAAGTATGTTCCTGTGGTGGAAAAGGTACACTAGGCTCCAACACTGCATGACAATTTCCTTATTAAAGGCATCCAACTCACTTTCTTCTAATTTTCTACTTCCTTAGCATCCTCCAGTCCTTAATTTTATTTCCCCAAGCTTTCTTTCCTATAGGGAATAAAATGTGCTGACAATATGACAGGAGTGTTCTAGTCTACTTGGCAGTTAATTTCCTCATAGAGACTTGTAAATTAATGTTCTGGTTTATAATCAGACTCTCGTAAGTTCAGTTAGAAAAAATCAATTTTCCTGGGCCTGTTAACCTCTGAGTGACCATATGATAACCCAGTTTCTGAACCTGAAACCTGTATATTGCCCCTAAGCACTGATGACCCAGTGAGGATAACACACACATTGTGACACAGGCTGGAATCAGCCATTCAGATATGACAA
>RJWM01009078.1:0-69670 GCA_004363535.1 Dasyprocta punctata
TTGAAACTATACTACAAAGCTACTGTGATAAAATCAGCATGGTACTGGAATCAAAACAGACCTGAAGATCAGTGGAATAGATTAGAAGATACAGCCACAACTACCAACACACTCAGCCACCTCATCTTTGCTAAGGGGCCAAATATGTACATTGGAAGAAAGACAGCCCCTTAAACAAATGGTGCTGGAGAAACTGGCTTTCTATATGCCATAAACTAAAACTAGATCCATGCCTATCATCATGCACTAAAATAAAGTCAAAATGGATCAAAGATTTGAATATAAAAACAGAGACACTAAACTTACTAGAATACAGAGTAGGTAAAAATCTCGATGACATAGGAGTAGGCAGAGAGTTCATGAACAAAAATCAGGTTGCATGGGAAACACTTCCCAGAATCAACACGTGGGATCTCATCCTACTAAAAAGTTTTTGCATGTCAAGGGAAATCTCCAACAGAGTGAAAAGAAAACCCACAAACTGGGAAAATATCTTAACCAATTGTCCATCAGACAAAGGACTTCTATCTAAAACATATAAAGAATTTAAAGAAATCAGGCCCCTAAAATTCAAGGACCCAATCCAAAAATCGGCATCTGAGATAAAAACACACTTCTCAGAGAAAAAAATGCAAATGGCAAATAAATATATGAAAAAATGTTCAACATCAATGGTCATTTGGGAAATGCAAATTAAAGCAATGCTGAGATTCCATCTCACTCCAGAAAGAATGGCCAAGATTAAAAAATCCACCAACAACAAATGCTGGAGGGGTTGTGAGGAAAAAGGAACTTTTCTCCACTGTTGGTGGGAGTGTAGACTGGTGCAGCCACTGTGGAAATCGGTGTGGAGATTCCTCAAGAAGCTAGGATTAGAGATCCCATTCAACCCAGCTATCCCACTTCTGGGCATTTTCCCAGAAGAATTGAAAACATCATACCACAGTGATATCTGTGCACCTATGTTTATAGCAACCCAATTTGTAATAGCCAGATCTTGGAAGCAACCCAAGTGCCCATCAATCAAAGAATGGATAAAAAAGATGTGGTATTTTTATACAATGGAGTACTACTCAGCTATTAAGCAAGATTGCATTGAGACTTTTGTAGGTAAATGGTCACAACTTGAGACCATACTCGTAAGTGAGATAAATCAAACCCACATGTGTAAATACCATATTGTCTCCCTAGTGTAAGAAATGGAAAAGTATATATGATCCAAAGTCTGTAATAAATACTATGTAAGGGTGAAAAACAGCTCAAAGAGCAAAAGTAACTGGTAAGGGAAAAGGCAGAAAGAGAAAAGGGAAGAGGAAAAGATATAAATCTGTATATATGTATATGTAAGATAACAAAAATGAACACACTGTTGAATCTATTCATTACTGAGAAAGAACAGTTAATAATCATATGATTAGATTAACTTTACATGCCTATATCTGTTAATGTAAGTAACCATTTTAAAGATAACGATACGCATTATTGCAACCATTGTCAAGTTTCTATCATCCGATTTTGTAAACCTGCAATGTTACTGTTGTGTATTTACTCTAGTCTTTTGTTTGTCTCTTTTGCTTGTTGTCTTTGTTTTATATGTCTTTTTTCTGTTTTTTCTTCGCTTAAATAAAAAAATAAAAAAATAAACAAAACAGAATATTGAATAAAGCAAAAAAAAAATTGACCCCCAGTTACCAATCCACTGAAGATGGCAAGAAACTAAAACTTCAGAAAGTGACATTGTGAATAAAGAAAGATTGCTGCATATTTAGACACGGAGTTTTTAAAAAAGTAATGAAGGTTAAATAAGGCCATAGATAGGTGTGCACCAACCCAAACTGACCAGTGTCCTTATAAGGAGGAGATATTTAGATATATTTGAATATGTCAGAGAACTGGGATCACAAAGAAAAGGCCCTGGGAAGACACATCAGAAAGGTGGCCATCTACAGGCCACAGAGACAAAACTTAGGAAAATCAAATATGTTGACACTTTATTCTTGGACTTCTAGGCTCTACAACTATAAGAAAACAAATATTTCTGTTTTTGATGTCACCTACTTGGTGATGTTTTGTTATGAACCTTAGCAAACCAATGCACACCAATATGAATAGAATATAGGCCTTCTTTTCTTCATATATATTGTCTTATTTTATTGAGGCCTGATTTATAAACAGTTAAAATGCATAGATCTTAAAGAATACAGTTTGATGAGCTTTAATTTATATAGACTTTTAAAACATAGGATCACACTTCTTAAGGTTTCCTGCACCTTATGTTTTTGGTATAGTAATATATATTGAACATTATTCCATATTTAGTTAATTCATTTTAAAATTACTGTTAATGTTACTTTTGATTATCATCCTAACTCATAATTGTACATATATATACATGTGTGTGTGTGTGTGTGTGTGTGTGTGTGTATATGTATATAATGTGAAATTATTGGGTCACATATCTATTGCTTTGTTTACTTATAATTTATTATGGTAACACATTTCAAATTTACTCTCTTAGTTAGCTCAAAATATACAATGCAGTATTATTGCCTGAATCTCCCTGCTTTTCAATGGAACATTACTTTTGTCTATCTGAAACATTGTACCTTTTGATCAATAAATTGACATTCCCTCCTCTCTCTCTCACCCCCGGTTCCTGGTAACTATCATTCTACTCTTTCCTATGAGTTTAGCTTTTTAAATCCCACATATAATCTGAGATCATATCAATCATATCATACTGGATTTTCTGTTCCTGGCATATATCACTTAACAAATGTTCTCCAGATGATTCACTCATGTGGTCCCAAGTAATTGAATTTTCTTCTTTGTAAGAAATATCTATATATCACATTTTCTTTATTCACTCAACCATTAGGGTGGACACATGTTGATCCTATATCTTGGATAATGTGATTAAATATGATTAAGACTACAATGAATGTGGGATTACAAAAATCTCTTCAACACAGATTTTAGTTTCTTTTAATACACACCCACAATTGGAATAGCTGGATCACATGACAGAAAACAATTACTGAAGTAAAGAGATACCCACGGAATGGGAAAACTTATTTTCAAACTATATATATGTTATGGGGTTAGCCAAAATACATAAGGAACTCAAGCAACTCAATAGAAAAAAACAAAACAAAACAAAACAGATGATCCAACTGTTAGGACTTGTATTTAGATGCGCCCCCCAAACTTCATGAGGTCCTGAGTGGGACTTTTTAGAGGTAACTGGACATAAGATATATGCTGCTAGGATCAAGGACATGAGGCTGGGACTGATTCATGGTGTGAGGCTAGGATTAAGGGTCTGAGTACTACCTGCCCTACCCTGCGTAAGATATAAGGGACAGAAAGAGCTACTGAGATTATTGTTCATTGCTCAGCACTTGAAGCTTGCTGCTTTGTTGCCTTCTGCCTGCCCTGCCATGGACGGTTTCTCCTCTGGATTCCTCTCTGTCATACCACCCTGTCTTGGAGCCAGTCAACTATGCCCTGAAACCTCTACAAACTCTAAACCAAATAAAGCTTTCCTCTGGGGGCGGTTGGGCCTCACAGCAGGCAAGACCGACGCGTTGATAATGCGGAGACCAGGCTGATGGCGCAGATCCGTTTTATTGCGGAAATGCAGAAGCCTATATACTGTATGGGCGGGGATCCGGGGTAGCGGCTAGGGGCGGGAGCTAAGGGAGGTGGGGAAACGGGAGTGTCCTGGGGGGAGGGCCTGGCCCACGGAGGGCCACACGCAGACGGGGAGGGCTGGCCTCCTCAAACCCGGTAAGGGGAGGGGTTCTAGCTCCTCAAACCCGTGTGTCTGCCCTCAACGTGGCCCATAGCACCTCTTGTATCCCAGGGGCCACATTCCTCTTTTAACTTCAGTTATCAGATATTTTGTCTCAGCAATGAGAAAAGTAACTAAGATACCAACTAATAAATGAGCAAAGGACTTAACAGACATTTGTCTACAAAGACAAACAAGGGGCCACAGGTTCCAGGAAGGCATGTTAAGCATCACTGATTATTAGAGAAAGGTAAATTAAAGCCAAAATAAAAGTTCAGCCCATGCTTATTAGAATAATTTTACAAAGAAAAAGAAAAATAAGTGCTGACAAGGATGAGGAGAAAGGGGAATGCTTGTACATTGTTAGTGAGAATATACATTAGCACAATCATTGTGGAAATTGATATGGAGGTATCTCAATGAATTAAAGAATGAACTGCCCTACTGGCATTGTTTGGGCCATTTTTGCAACTTTTAGAAAAGTTTGAAACATGAAAAGATAAAGTTGTTACACATGAAAATATAAAGATGATCACTAAAGAATAAAAAAGACATGCCTAAATTTCAAACCCTGAAAAATATGTACATGGCACTATACAGTATTAAACAATGATTTCTTCAAGGTAATGGAATTGGTAAACATCCAAGAAAAAGGAAGGAAGTTGCTATTTACTTTATATACCTTTGTAATTTCAGATTTTTTACAAAGATAATACTCATTGCATAAACACAATTGCAGTCTACAAAAGTCTTATGTAAAGGTAAGTAGCCCAGAATAAAACCTATCTTATATTGGCATATGAAATGAAGGTGAGCACATTCTACCCACTTTGTGTACACACTCTAGCATACAACACTCAAGGGTACACAATAGCACCTATAGTATACGACCTGTGTGTGTGTGTGTGTGTGTGTGTGTGTGTGTTCATATGTGTGTGTGATTCAGGAAATTTTCAAAAATACACAAGATGTGATCGAAAAATATATGAATGTTTAAATTTTAATAGGTATGCTACTGAAAAGACAAATCGTCATTAAACTGCCTTTAAAATAGTCTCCTTCACTTTAAACATAAGTATGTCAGCACTCTTGCCATTTTCTTAAGCCGTTCTGGAAATCCTCCTTCAGTTGCATTGTCTTCAGTTACATTGTCTTCACTACCTTAATGTCCTGAGTTGATTGAAACCATTTACTTTTCATAGTCATTTTGATTCTGGGGAAGAGCCGGAAATCACACTGTGTCAGATCCAGTGAATGAGGTGAATGAGGACACACTGTAATGTTTTTATGAGCCTGCCTTTCCATTACATGGCATTCAGTAGCACAATTTACTGTGTTTTTCATCACATCTCATAAAAATCCGTAAGAGAGAGGACTTCTAGAACTGCTTCAGAAAATGGCAAGTACTTTGGGATGGGAGTATACAGGGAGGAGACTATTTGAAGGTAATTAATGACATTGTATCTTTTATTGTAGTACATATTTTAAGGCTAAAAAGAACTGCATTTTTGATCAGTCCTTGTATTTTATTCATAAAACAGAAACATGATTCTACAGAAAAGGAAAAATTTAGAAAAATGAAGAAGTGCTTAAATTACAATTTGTTACAAGCATCAACAACCAAAGGGAGGAAGAAGAGTTGGAAGATAATATAAAGAAAAAAATATACAGGATATAGATCCAAAACTGGCCCTAAAGGAAAAAAAATAGCAAATATGAATTGAAATTTAAGAAACATGAGTGAGGGGAGCAGTGTAGGACCTTCGAAATCTAGTGATGTTTGGGGGAAAACTGGAGGAAGGCAGAAAGGAGGAAGGAGAGTGTGGCAGAAATATGAGAAATGCAGTGAAATGTTAATAATGTCAAAATAGAAAATAATTTCCTAGAGAAATAATAATTTTCAATGATCCTAACTTTTATGCTTAAGAATTTTAAAATTAACTATAGGCATTCTGACAATCCAATACTATGTTTTTCAGAAAACTTCTCTAAAATAAACACATTAATTATCAAAAGTTTATTCCCCAAAGTTAATTATTTTCCTTGTAATCTAATAACACATTCTTATAAAGTTGTCCAATTTTCTCAACATAATATTGGTAGAGATAAAAATGCATATTCATATATAATCAATTTTCATTATTCAGAGTACATATGTTCTGCAAACTACCCACGAATGCTGAGTGAGTAAATACTGAGTTTTTGCTACTGTTCATGGGAGAAATACAAGGTTAGCTTCCCTCAAGTCTGTGTTCAACTTTTCTTCAAATAAAATCTATTTGCATTGTATAGGTTGGTTTGCCATTGTCGTTATAAAACAAGACAGTCTTGTCAATACTGGAAAGTTGTTTGTACAAACAGCACTTAGTAAGGTTTTTGGATTTTCTTGTTGTTGTTATTGTTGTTGTCATTTTGTTTTTGGTTTGTTTTCAAAGTTCCTGATCCATAGAACCTGTGTCACCCACTATTTTCACATTTTTTATGCTATATCACCTTGTGAAATGTCTGTGCACGTCAGGCAGCACTATCTGACATTGGTACAGTGTTCTCCTGGCTTTTTAACTTGCTCATCATCTCATGACCCACCAATTTTGTCACTTCACCATCATTTCAAACAGCTTCATCATGCACTACTGATGTTATGCTAGCAATTTTCAGAGCAGCCTCAAATACAGATCAGCAAATTTCTTCCTCCTCTTCCTGGGTATATCACATTGTTCACTAGCATTGAGCACACAACCTACAACATTATAACATGCCTGAAAGAAGTTTATTAAATGAAGCTTATCTAATGTACACATTTTTGCTGTAAGGCACATTACAGCCTTCTTGTACTCAGAAACACAAGATGGCCCTTCAGCACTATTCTTGGAGGCTTAAAACTCCAAAATGTGACACTAAATTAAACACAAAAAGGATACTTGTTTTACAGTATCAGAGTTTAAATAATAAGGCAGAACAATGCCTTGTTCAACTTCAGTTGTGAAAATGCACGCAGGTAACATATTTCGAAAATTTGTGCACCTCTCCACATGTCTATGAATGATGACTCCATGTACTGAATATTGATATGGGGGTAACAAATAAGTTTGAACAAATAAATATGGAATCTACAAATAACAATAATTAGTTACGCACAGGTGTGTGTGTGTGTGTGTGTGTGTGTGTGTGAGTGGGTACGTTTTTTCCCGTATATAAGATTTAAGTGATAAAAGGCAATGTTTACTTTTCTACAGTTCAAATTATGGTATTTAATTCTACAATTGAGTGATGGGAGAGAGGTCACTTGGAGAAAAAGCTAGAGGCTCAATAGTTCTCATTTAACCTAATTGGAAGTCAGGACAATTTATGTAAGTTAGTAGATAAAGACATATAAGTTAAATTACATTGCCATGGAGTCTTTAGAATCGTCCGTTTTCATCAATATCAGTTAAGATGATCTGACCAATCATCCATTTGAGTCTGTTTAACAACTTAAATAAAATTATTTTTAAAAATATTTTATATACATTATTGAGTTGGCAAGACAATAAGAAATCCTTAGCAGACCCAAAATAAAAGCAAGAATTTGATACAAGTAATAAGATCATGGAGGCTGGCTTTTGCCTTAATATTTTTTTGTTAAATTTTGGTGTGCTAGTGTACAGTTAGGTGGCTATAAGTCATAATACAGTAAGTTCCAACTTAGAAAATTCGAGTTGCAAAATTTCACAGATAGGAACGGACCTCGCATTAGGAACACTCCTAGTTGCTGATAAATTGCGGAAGTGACTCACGTGTCTGCCATTAGTGTTGGTCAGTTGTGCTGCAGCGTGCTGACTGAACATGCATAATGTATAATGGTACAGTGCTCAATCAGCGCCCAGAACATCCGGAAGTAAGAGGAAAAGTAGTGGTGATGCGGGGGCAACTGCTGGGAAGAGCAAAGCAATATCCATGGAAACAGAAGTGAAAACAATTGACGGACTGGACTGAGGTGAAAAGATAGTAGATGTGGCTCCACCATCTCCCAAACTCCCTCCCTCCTCTAGTTAGGAATTTCTTTCTTGTCGGCCCACTCCATGAAATCCCCTAATGCCAGTTGTTGTAGTGCAATGTACCACCATTTTATTTTATTTTTTTATTCTAAAATAAGTAAAACAGAAAAAAAGTAAAAGTAATACAGAATTTAAAAAAAAAGTAAGGAATCAATATTAGTCAATATATTACATACTGTTATCTCAGAAGTAGTTGTTCAAGTTATAAAATCTAGGCATAGAAAGATCAGACACTCAAACAATGACAACATAAACTATTCTTTCTGATGAACTGACAGAGAATTAGTAGTATAGTTGCCTATCTTACATACTTATACATACATCCAGTTATACGTGTATTTCTACAAACATACAATCTGTTCCTTTCTTCCATTTCCTCTTTCCCCTATCCCAGCTGTTCTTTAATTTTGAGCACTTTCTTTCCCTTTCCTTATTACAACATCTATTATACATTTTGGATGTTATTGCTCTTTCAGTTTTTTTTAATTGTTATTTATTTTATACACTAGGGAGACAATATGATATTTACAAATGTGAGTCTGATTTATTTCACTTATGAGTATAGTCTCAAGATGCCTCCATTTACCTATAAAAGCCTCAAGATCATCTATTTTAAAATAACTGTAAAAGTAAAAATATTTTATTTACAGTATTGTTGTGTATTTGATTTTTACACTTTACATTGTATATTTGTGCCAAAAGTGTATGTACTGTATGTGTTGTCTATTTTGAGAATGATTTTGAAAGCTTTTCAGAAATTTAATCTGGTTTAAATGCTGTGCAATGTACATGAACTGAATCATTACTTGCTACCCTATTAAATATAGAATATTTATATATATCTTTTAAAAATACATTTTAAAATGTAAATAAATAAATAAACGTTATAGACAAACACTGATGAACTTTGACTGTGATCTCCAAAGCCTGACTAGGCATAGAGGAAATTATATTGTGTCTTGGCTAAGCAAAATTACAAAGCATGTACAAAGGGTTGAACTCAGACAGTCCTAACATTTGTGCATATCCAAAATTTATAATATTTTAAGAAATTCTTTAATTAAAAAAATACAATGAGACCAATATGAAGTTGGTCCCACACAAGTAGGAGCTTTGCCATTTCAGCTTTACTAGGTGCAGAGGAGAGCTAATTCTGACTAAGGACTCCAGGGCTTGGAAGAATTAGTGGCAGATTACCAGGGAAATCCATGACAGATTGTCACTCCACTGCGAGTCATAATGTCACACCAGTCTCCTTAAGAGGGTGAGCGATCAAACATTATCAGGTTATCTAGAATTTAAAGGGGTCTTAAGTTGGAGGTACTTTCACTCATCTTACAAAAAAACCTTCAACAAATGTCAGTCAGAACTCAGAAATTATATTTGAAGTACAAATAAGTAAGAAAAGCTTAGAATATGAAATATGTAAATAAATCCTTAAAGGACAGGAAATGAAGGAAAGAGAGAGAAAACATACCACAGGAAAAAAGTCAATAGCAAATACAAATATTTAAATGTGATGAAGTTCATTAAAATTCACACAAATCAAAAATTTATACACAATATGGATGAACTTTGAGACAGTAAACTAAGTGAAATAAGCCAATCACAAAAGGACAAATACCATAGGATTCTACTTAAATGAGGTTCCTTAGAGTAGCTAAATTCATCGAGACAGAAAGCAGAATGGTGGTTGCTAGGAGCTGCCAGGAGGGGAGAATATGAAATTAGTGTTTAATATACACAGAATTGCAGTTTTACAAGATGAAGAGTTCTGGAGATGAAGGATAGAAGCAGTTGTACAACAAGGCAAATGTACTTAATGCCACTTAACTAGATACTTGAACATTGTTAAGATGGTAGATTTTGTTATGTGCATATTGTCAAAACAAAAATTGTAAGGAAACTAAGATACCTTCATTTGTAACAGAAAGTCACAATGTATAATTCTGAAAAATTAAAATGTGTTGAAGCATTCATAAACTTCTAATGGGAATGCAAATCATTCTGCCCATGTTGGAGAACAGCTTGTCATTACCTGGTAAAAATGTGGTCACCTTAGGATCTAAAAATACAACTCCCAAGTCATGTTTTTCAAACTGCACATTGGATTCTGTTAGTTAGAAGACTGTAAAATTAATGGATAATAACAAGAACATTTTCTGGGGGATAGAATAGCAAAAAAACAGATTGAAAGCATGGGCATGGTGACACTTCCAGATGTGTGGGATCCTGTATCATGTGTCCCTGTGTGGTAGTATAAAGTGTTTAGCTTACTGTGAGTCATCCTGAAATGACTGGAAAATATTACCCTAAAGCAGAGGTTGGTAACCTATGGTTTGGGCCAATCCCACCTGAAGGAGTGGTTTTTATATTGTTCATAACTAAGGACATTTTTTAAGTTGTTTTAAAATCAAACAAACAAACACAAACCCAGAGAACATAACAGATATTGTGTGGCCTAAGGATTCCAGGGTGTTTTTGGCTGGTTCTTTACTAAAACAATTTCTCAATGTCTGCCTTACAGAAATTCTTGTGCATAAGGAAACATACTCGAGAAGATACATTGCAGTATTATTTGTGAAAATACTGGAGGTAATGCAACTGTATCTAAACAACAGAATGGGGTATATAAATATTTTTCCATATAAAGAATTCTATACAGCAGGAAAAAATGAGTTATAACCACATGGAACCATCTAGATAAATCTCGCAGACAAAAACTTAGAAGAAAAAGCAAGATGTAGAAAAAAGGCATCAAATGCATGCCTATGTATGTCGAGTTTAAAAGTACGATAAAGGAGGAAATATATTATTTAAAGGTCTAAACAGTTGGTAGGACTATAAACAGAAAAAGAATAATAAACACGCAATGCAAAATCATAGTTATTCTGAAGGGTCAGATAAGGAGTACCATTGAGAGTAGATATAGAGAAGATTAAAAAATCATGCTTTATCTTATACATACTTCGTACATTTTTCTTTTTGTTTTATTAATTATTCAATAACAGTGAGACTTGAAAGAAAAATGTTAGCATGGTTACAGAGCACAAAATAAAATAAAGTTACTAAAATCAGAGGAAGAAGGCAAAAGAAGTGTGAGATAGAATAATTCACACAAGATAGAATTGTCAGTTTTTATGCCAATCAATGGACATCCTTCAAACATGGCAAGTTAAAAACTGTGGCAATAAATACTCTACTTTAGTGGCAACAAGTATTAAAGCCCAAAATAGCAAGAGATAAAATGTGGTGATCTCTGAGATGCTGGCATGGGCATAGGCTATGTTGGGCAGGAGAATTTTTAGGAATTGCATGTTCTAGTAATTTTAAAACTATCTTGATGAATAATATATCCATAATAAGATAATATAAAATGTATATTTATATGCCATTGTAATATTAATATATATTCTATAATATAGTAACTTACACATAATTATACAATATAACTGTTAAAATGTTTAAAATAAAACAAATGTCTCATTAAGTGCTTAGATTTGAAATAAACTTACCTTGAACATTGAACACTCACGTGAAATCTTTAAATTTCTAGTAGTAGAGTAATAGAATAGTAGAGTAGTAGAATCTCCATCTGATGAAACCCTCTGCAGATGGAGGTCTTAACTATTCCTGCTCTTCTGTTAGACACCTCACCGTTTGCTTCCCAACAGGAGTTCCTGTCCCCCTGTCAGGAAGTGTCTTTCCAAACCCCTCATCTTATTAAGGGAGTCTAATTCTGTCCTTAAGACAAAAGTCAAATGTTACTTCATCCGTGTGGATTTCCCTGCTCGGCTGCACCCCTGATGGAAACTCGCCCTCCTTCACACTGGTGAAGCCCCTCTTGCTGCCTCCTTTGGGTGATGGGTCATTTTCTAAAGACAAAAAAGCAAAATTCCCTATTTTTGTACGTATTTTGTCTTGGTTATGAGATGTTAATCTATTTGAAATCTAGGTCTAATTAATTTTGAATAACCTCGATTTTTGTTTTTAATATGTTTTGCCCATCAGGGAAACTCCATGGTTTGGAAATTTAATTAATCATTTGCTCATACAGACTATTCAGGATAGATTTACCACACCTTATTTTGAAAGCCATAGCTGTATAGAAGAACAGGACTTATGCACCCTATTCACGAATGCTTGGCACGCAAACATATGGTCATATCTGTGTAAATATATATAATGCACATATATCAGATACATATGCATAAACGTGTGTGTGGGTGTGTGTAAGTGGTAATCAGTGCTCCTCAGTAGGAACCTTCCCACCACTAGAGAATGTTTAATGACTCTATCATAAAAATTCAGTAAGATTGAATAAATGAAGATTAATGTTACTCACACAAGATTATGGGTGGTTATTTCTTGAATAACTAATCAGACTTCTGATAACTTTTTCTTTGAAAGCAACATTCAGTTTGCATCATTTAAAACTATTTTATAGCACAGTTGAAAAAACACCTGATAGGTTCCTGTTTTGGGAATTATTTTACACTAATATCCTACAGGTTTTCATTCCTATGTGTTTGTGGTGGAGAGGGAGAACCCAGTGTGGCAGTAAAAGAAACTACAGCACTGACCACTTTCAAAAGCCAAAAAGGCATTTCTATTCTTCAAAAAGAACCTACAAAGAGAATCCCAATATCTGATTTTCCATAGATCAAAAAACATTACATAACACATTTGGATAATTCACAACCTTCTACAAAGGCCACACTACTTTCTCTTTTTAAAACAAGCAAAAACTCAAAATCTTTTTACCGCACATGTCCTTCATGCCCTTGCGTAGGGGAAAAACGCTTCCCCACGTACAGTGTCTGCTGGAGCTACTTCTCCTCCTCTCTCAGCAGCACATTCCGGCCAGACTTCATGCAGCCTTCAGCACGAAGGGCTCTTTTCAGCCCACAAGGTCCTCCACTTAGCTGACTGAAGGCGCATGCACCTGTCCTTGTCCTCCCGCCAATCAACAGTCTGGGACACAAAGACGACTCAACCAGAAGCAGTTCTTCAGATGGGTTCCAGCACTCCATCGTGCTTTCACTGTTCTTCCAACATCGTCTCCTGCTTCTTAGCGCCTGGTCTTAAAACTTGAGGCCCTCAGACCTCATCTCTGATCTCTTCATCAACAACGAAAACACCTCAGATGATCTCATTGTGTCTCATCAGCCCAGGAAAGAGTAGTGGTATTCATATTCTGCAAATGCTGCAATTCAGGATTTGTTTTCCAACCTCATACACCAGCCCACATGCCACTGGAGAAGGAGGGAGCTAGGAATTTATTCTGCTATTTGTTCCTTGTGAATTTTCCTCAAGCTCGCTGCTTCTCTACACTGGAGACCGCAGATACAGCCAGGCAGCCCTCTGCTCGTGAGTTCTAGCATTCCTCCTTCTTCCTCTTCCCTGCCAGATAGAAGGAAAATTATAGCCCACATTGTCACTAGCTTTGGGGTTATCCATGTCCTACTTTGTAAATATCCTATTGTAAATACTTTGTTCATTGTACTGTCTTGACCTCCCATTACTTCAGTGTGGCATTTATTTCCTGCTAGGGCGCGACTGATGCATCTGTGTTAATGTTGTAGGTAATTCATTTTCAATGTTGTGTAATATTTCTACAGTATGAATGCACCAAAATTATCCATAGAACTGGTTAAAGTATATTTTATTTTTCCTTTTATTTTTTTAAGAATAATCCTATTGTAAATACAGCTGCTGTAGCTATTCTTGCATATTACTCCTGTACACGCAACTTATTTTCTCTAAACTCTATACCTATTAGTGTAATTGCTGGATTATAATGTATATGTAGTATTGTCCTTTTTAAAAGACTAGATCAGACTGTTTTTGAAATAGTGCATCTGTTTACAACCCACCAGCAGTGCAGTAATTTCATATTGCTTTGCAAGATCATGAATTCTGATACGGAATCTGAATTTGGTGAATATTTGGTTTCCAAATGTTATCTCATTATGGTGTTCATTTTCACTTTATGATTTTCCTAAAGCAATTGAGCATTTTTAAAACCTATGCAGAATATTTGAATTTCTAACTATGCTGGTTAATCTTGACTGCTGGCTTGACTGGATGAGGAGATTCCTGGAGAGGAGATAGGATTTTGAGAGCCCTGACATCGTTGCTGTGTTAACCCATGGATGAGTTCACAGTTGAATGGACTCTTTAGAGGTGGGGCCTCGTTGGAGCAAGTGGGTTGGTCATAGGGACATGACCCTGGACACTCTTTTGTCCTTGGCCACTTCCTTTCTGGCTTTTCTCCTATGCTCTGCTTCCTGCTTGCCCTGTGGCCTGCAGCTTTCTTCCAAAGCGCCTTTCCACCATGCTCGTTCTGCCTCTGATCCAGCATGGGGAGGAATACTCTGAAACTCTGAATCACACTAAACTCTTCCTCCTTGAAATTGTGTTCGTCAGGTATTTTGTTCCAGCCACAAAATGCTGACTAATACAAATATTCTGGTAACCTTTTATATTTTTAAATTACATTTCTATTGGGTTGCTTGCCTTTTGAAGATTTCAGTTAAAAAATGTCTCACATATCGTGTATATGGTCCATTTGTCATGGATATGCATGGGAAATAGGTTCACATAGGTTTTGGCCTGTTTTCACTCTTTGTATGATATCTTTTGATGATGTTAAAGTTCTTACATATAAGGTAGTTACCTTTATCTATGTTCTTTTGTGGCTATGTTTTGGAGACTTGCTTACACTGCCCTCTCCATATGAGATCATTAAAATATTCCCCTAGAGTCATCTTCTAAATTTTACATTTTTGTGTTTCATATTACAACATGTAACCCACTGATTTTTTTTTAAAGTAAAATGCTCCATCTCTGAAAGAAATCTTCATCACATTCTAGGTTCTACTATGTCATTTCTGTCATATTTTATGTTTCCACATAGGCATTTATCTGTTTATTCTGTTCTTTGACCAATTTCTCCGGATTCTTAATAACTCATGGAAATTTGGAGGTAGGGTACAATATTTTTCTCTTTCAATTGAGTCTCTGTATTTCATTCTTTAAATAAATTTTAGAATCATCTTGTCAGTCTGCAAAGAAAAATCTTGTAAGAATTATATTTTATCTATGAATCAGCCTGCAATGAACTTATATTTTTATCGTGTTGGTCTTATTTGCCAAAATATCTCTGCATTTATTTGTACTTCTTTAATATAATTTACTAAGACGTAATTTTCTGTATCACATTCACTCTTAAGCTCCTTATTTTTTATTAGGTTTAATTTATATGTTTATTCTTAGGCTTCTTTTGTTTTTATTAGATTTAATCTTAGGAGTGATATTTTTATTTCCTTTTATAAGTTTTCTTTTCATACAAAATGATACATGGGCTATTATTTTGCTATTGAACTTAAACTTGTCAAATTGCTATATTGTTTTTTAACTCAAAGTATTACTTTATTTACTAGTTTGTTTTTGTTCATTTGATTTTGGCTTTAATGTTCTTTGAGGATAATCATGCCATATGCAAATAATGGCAGTTTTTTTCTTACTTCTATAATGCTTAATTTTTAAAAGGCCTTTTTGTATATTATAATTATTTTCATGATGTCAAATCAAAGAGATAGTATTGGGGATTCTTGATGTCTTTCTGTATTCTAAGAAAATAAATGCTTTCAAATTTTCACTACTGCATGTGATTTGTTTTTATAATAGACACACCAGTAAATATTTTTTATCAGACAAAAAAGTCTGTCTTGTTGTTTTTTTTTAAACAAAGAGGTTTTGATTTTATCTAATGCTGATCCTTTATGTTTTGAATTATCTTGTGATTTTTCTCCTATTATCCATCAAGACACTAAATTTTAATTTATTGATAGAATGGCAAAACCTGAGCTGGTATTGTATGCCTCATATAAATTTAAATTTCCTTTTTTATACCATGGTAGATTTAGTTTGCTGATATTTTGTTGAAGATTTTCAATATATTACTGCGTGAGATTGTCTCTAAGTTTCTTTTTCATTTTTTTTTCTTGTCTTCTATAGTAGTTGATTTTCTCTACAGAACAGAATAAACAGAAAATATAGGTACAATTATACAAGGAAATTTGTTAGGTAAGCTAACAGGATCAGAGTCAAGAGTCCTCAAGAGCCCTCTGGGAACTGGAGAGCTAGATGACCTAGTAGGTACTTAGCGCAAAAGTCGCAAGCTGCAGAACAAGGGTTATCAAGGCTGCAACACCGAAGGTCTGGAAAATTGATGGTGCAAGTCTGCACTGCAAGTCTGAAGAAACTGGCAACCAGCAATAGTAAAGGTTGAAGCTCTTCCAAAATGAGGACATTTCTTTCTTCCTTTCCTTTTTGTCCCAACTAGACTACAAGTCTTGGTATGGGCCACTCTGGGGTGGGTCTGTCCCTAAGTTTGCTGGCCTATATATCAGTCCTCCACAGGCCCGTTCACAACTGTGCTCTACTAATCTGCTAGGTGTTTCTCAATCCATTCAAGTAGACAAACCATGATTAATGGTCACCCCAGGTATGCTTTCTAATTTTGAAATCCACCTCAGGAAATATATTTTTCCCTATTCTTAAAAGGGTTCAAAAATGATTGGAATTATCTGTATTTTCTTTCTTCAGGAGGCAGTTTTTCATACTAATTTGTTATTGAATTCACATGTTTTATTTAATCTTAACTTGTAATTGTACTTTTTTCAACCATATTTTCTAATTTTTATGCATACTTATGCATATTATTTTAAAATTTATTATGTCATTCTATGCTCCTTTAAAAACTTCTACTATTGGCAATTTGTGCCTTTTCTCTTTTATCTTGATCAGTGCTTGTCGAAATTCATTCACTTTATAAGAGTTGGAAAAATATCAAATTTTGTCATGCAAGCCTTGTCAATTTTTTTCCCTTATCATCAGTGTTACTTTCTGGTTTTTTTCCCCTTTAATTCTTTTTGTTTTTCTTTGGTTTCATCTATTGCTACTTGCCTCTATCATACCTAATTAGTCTCCTTGTTCAATATGTTAGAGTTTCTTCCTTTTCTATTTTAAATATTTAAACTTCAATGTTTCAAATTACTGTTTCAGCAGAAATGTCTAATTTTATAGGTGATTATGTTTTATAATCATTTTGTTCATTATTTTCAATTTTTCAAATGTTTTATATTTTGAACCATAAATTATTTTTATCTTGTGTTTTTAAATATTAAATCTTGTGTTTTAAAAATTATTTTATAGTTACAAATAACCTAATTGTGAGTAGGTCAAGTAATATGTTCTGCATGAAAATGGTTCTTCAATTTTAAATGCTCCATAGATACTTGCTAAAGAAGGAACATTCTACAGGTAAGAGGTTCAGTATTACACAGTTTTTTTTTCCACATGTAATCTGTATTTGTCCAATCTTTTATCTTTTTGGTTTATTCATTCCTGAGAGAGATGTGATAAAATCCATGGTATGATGGTTAATTTATCACTTCCTCTGCCAATTCTGTGAAATATTTCTTTGAAATTATGAAAGTATGCTACTGCTGTGTACAAACAGAATTTTTCTAGTGGATTTAACCTTTAGTCAATGTAAAAAATTTCTATGAAGTGATAGTCTTTGCAATGCATTCTCTTGTTTTATATTAACATAGCAGGAATGTCTTTATATTATTTTTTTAATTTTATCTTTTCAATGCATATGGGAGTTTATGTACTCCATATATTACTTTAACTCTTTTATATATGGATTTTTCAAAACATAGTCTGAGAATTGCCTTTTAAGTGGAGAAGTGTATCTGACCATACTAATGTCATTACTCATAAATTTAGAATAATTTTATCCTTTCCTTTGCTTTTATGTTTATATTTAATTTTTATGTTTTTTTCTCTCTAATTTTTTGTCATAATCAGGATAGAAGAATTTCGTTTTCATTTTCCTATCTTGTTTGGAAATTTTATATTTGACTCTTACATTTTTAGTAGTTACCCTAAAAATTTTAACCAACGTATTTACCTTAACCAAATAAGTAGTAAGTAGTTCCTCTGTAGTACATTAGTTTTGTTTTACTCATGCTGCTGTTGCTTAATCATTTTCATTTTGGACATCAATATGTTTGCCATTTCCTCATCATTCTTTTGTATCCATACTTGACTTCTAGAATCTTATTTCTTCTAAATCAAATTACTTATATGTTCCTTGAATACTCTGTGGTAAATGCTTTCTGGTTTTACCTAACATTTCTATTTTTCTCTCGTCTGTAGTAGACAGGTCTCTCGGCTTTGGGACTTTTCTCTCAACCCTAAAATCATCTGACTCCTTCCTGACTTCCTCTGCTATGTCCTGATTCAGCCATCCATATCACTCATCTCTTTGGAGGGAATCTGTCTTGCCTTGCAAATACATTTCAGATTTCCAAAATACAGTATATTTCTCAATTTTTTGTCTTTACATTAACAGTTCAAGTGGTGGGTTTCTGTCTGCATTTGGTATGTGATCCATTAGTCTTCCTAAGTCTAAAGATATGTGTCTCTCATTGATTACAGAACATTCTCTGTTTAGGTACTGCTTCTCCCCAAACTCTTTCAATTGTTTCCTTAGATGTAGGTAATCTAGCTTTTGTGTCTTAGATTTTCCACATGTTTTGTTGCTTTTTAAATGTTTTGTGCTATATTTGAAATTATTTCTTTATCTCCATGTTCCAGCATTAATTCCCTAATCTGCCATTTAGCCAGGCCAGTAAATTTTTATTTCAGTGATAATCCTTTTTCTCTGTAATTTTTATATTTGATTCTTTATCAAATAGGCCAGTTTATTTTAGTTGTTCACCATTATTTAATATATTTTGACACTTTTATTTCTTTTAACATAGGTACTATATTTTATAACATTCTTGAAATAGCTATATTGTTTTTAGATCTGATTTTATGATCTGCTTTGTCTGAGAATTTTTTCTCATAAAGAATGATTTTCCTATGTGTTTTAAAATTCTTAATTATCTTTCTCGGTATGTAATCAATTTGGAACTTTAAAGAGTAAATTTTAAAGTAAGTTTTACTTACATGTATTTATTCCTGCATCAATAAGGATATATCTAATCCAGAGCCATTTCAGATTAAAACTTAGTCTTGAGATTTTGCTGGTTACAAAAGTTTTCTGTGGATATAAAGTTCCTCATATCAGATAATCAACTATGATAATTTCATGAATTTTGAAATCAGAAGGTATAGCTTTGTAACACACTAAAATCAGGCTTATTCAGAATTAATGATCATTCTGCCTTAAAAACAATTATCTTTTAAAAGGGGATTTTTATATTTTCATGATATACAATAAAATGCAAATGATGATCAATCTAGTGGCCTTTCTTTTTCTAACTATGTTCATATCTTGCTTTCCATTTAGTATGAATTCTTTGATCATAAAAGAAAGGTTATTTTTTTCTTTCTTTTCTTCCAAATTTCCTTTCATGATTAGGACCAGTGAGTGGTCCAGGAAAGCTGGTTTACACAGCCTAGATGAGGGGAGGGTTGTTCTGGAGCTGTGGGGACTCAGAATTCCGAGGAATGCATGCAGCTGAGATAGGAGGTTGAGCCAAAAGAGGACAGAACCCAGTTTAACAGGGCAAACTCAGACGCTGAAAATCAAGAAGGAGAAAACAGATAGCAGAAGGCTAAGAAGATTGAAATTCTTCAGTGTGAAAGTCAAATCGTCTCTACAGATAGCATACACATGTTGGGCCCAGCAATGTGAGAATAGGTCAGCCAGGCTGGGAGGGTCAAAAGGAAGTCCAGACACTCATGGCAGCCAGGAATTCGAACAACCCACGAATTTGCTTTTGTTTTTAAGATTTAATGAGCTAGAGATAAAGAATGGTTTACCAAGGGGAGGTTAAATTGAACCGTTGTGCAACACAAGCTAAATGAACAAAAGGTCACGGAGTCTCCTTTTTCTCTATGACCTCCCTGCTCTGTAGACTACCTCAGACATGCACAAAACACTCCAGTCTAGTTCTGGGGAAAATATCAGGAGTTTTACTGTGTTTCTTTTTTTTTAAAGGCATCCTTTTAAAAGAATTTCTATTTTGTGTAGATTTTATAAAGCAAAGAGTCACACAACAATAACTGTATTCATTTATTTACTCATTCCTCTGTTCCACAAAGTTGCTTGTTTCCATATGCCAAATACTTTCAATCATGGGAACATAGATGCGACCAAAATGACAAAATCTCCAAGCTCACAGAGTCCAGTGACACAGGGCAAGATAAAAAATAAACAGATGAAGATGAAAACATGCATCAAGTGATTACAAATGGTATAAAGAAATTAAAAAATGGATTCAACTGAACAGGACTGGAGTCCGACTGGATGAGCAGGCTGCTGCAGGAGGGCAGTGGAGTGAACCTTTCGAAGAGGTGGGATTTGTGCCAGGATCTGAATGGTATGAGGGAGGGAACTGAGCACAGACCTAGGCAGACCACTCCATCAGTACACAGGCCATAAAGCAGAACCTGCCTTGACATATTTGAGAAACGGTAAGGGATCTGGCCAGTAGTGTGGCCAGAACAGATGGCCAGAATGAATAAGGTAGCAGAAGGTAGAAGAAAAGGTCAGAGAGGCTGACAGAAGCCAGATCACACAAAACTTTGTCAGCTCCGGAAGGAATTTGGTTATATTCTGAGTGAGAAGTGATGTTATGAGAAGAATTCAGCCTCATAATTCAATTTACATTTTTCAAAACAAACTTGACTTTTGCATTGAAAATAGTCTATTAAGAGAAATAGAAAGGGGATCAGGCAGCCATGAGGTTATTGTAGAACGTAGGCATGAGATCTTGATAGTTTAGAAAAAAATAATAAATAAATAAACAGGACATGGTTGAAAGCCATGTCCATATTTTTTATAGTGTTGAGCAATTGAAAGGAGTTGGTATCTACTCTAAAGAGTATTCTCAGAATGAAAAGAGGGTAGCAGTACAGAGTTATTTTCAAATATTTCACAGTATCCTACCTTGCTTGCAGTTGTCAATTCATTGATGATAGTGATTTTTTTAAAAAAAAATCTCTGTAAAAAAACATGAAACAAAAACATAAAGCTTTGTAGAAAAGAATTCATCGTTGGTTAGTGGGTACTGTATATTTTCTTGGAGGTTGAATTTATTCTCTTTAATCATATAAAATTCACTGGGACACAGTCTGTCCTCACAGAAACAATCAACTGCAGGTAGTCTTGTTTAAGTAAGAGAGATCTTTGGGCTCTAAATATATTACAGGGTGAATAAAATATGAGTCTCATTTTGTAAATCAATGGTAAATACGTTACAAAAAAAGACACTTTTTCTTTTAAGGATCCATTGAGCAGATCAAACTATGCATCTAGTTTAAGTCTTGAAGTTTGGCCTCCTTTCTGTCTAGATTTCTTTCATTCATGACTTTGGCAATTTACTTAATCTCACTTGAGCCTTAGTTTTGAAAATCAGTCATAGAAGTGTTTTGTTTTATATGAAGTTTTTGTAAGGAACACTGTTCATATGAGACCATGCAACCCAGTGTGTGGCACAAAATAAATTTTCAGTAAAATGTGGCTATTTAATTATCACTGTTAAAATTGTTCAGATATTAGACTGGCAGTTTTCAGGGAGTCAAAACAACTGAAGTGGTGTCACTTTGTCCTGAGTTATATCTGGGAAAAAATGGCAATCTCTGTGGATTTCTACAAAAGCGCTGAAGCCAACATAGAAGAGTACAGAAAATGTAGCATTCTCTGAGCAAAATGTTAAGGCAGAGACCTGGACTTCTGCAGCCTTCGATGAGTGTGCTATGAGCACTATTTTGAATCCATGAGTGCTGAAAGTTGTCTCCTTATGCTTGATAACATAGTCTCATAGAAAGGTAAGGGTGTTAGGTCTCTGTTGAGAAGAGATTTTACACCCTGTCTCTTTAGTGGTTACAGAACATTGCCTTCATGCTGGGATGCTACCCACTAAGCTGTAGTTCTCCTTGAAATTCATTTGTTGAAGGCCTAATACCCCCCTACACACGCACACCTCAGTATGACTGTATCTGGAAATACACAAATTGCCCTGTTAGGAGCTAATTAAGGTTAAATGAGATCATAAGGGTGGGATCCTGACCAAATAGACCTGGTATTTTTATGTGAAAAGGAAGAACCAGAGGAATATGCATGCCCAGAGACCAGACCATGAGAAGACAGAGAATGAAAGTGGCTATCTTGAACCACAGGCCACAGCACACAGCCCTCTTGACACCTTGATGCTGGACTCCAGCCTCAAAAGCTGTAAGAAAATAAATGCTGTTTAACCCACCCACTCCATGTTATTTTTTCGTGGCAGCCCTAACCAATTAAGGTGGAGTTTTAGAATAGAGAGTCATTCCAGAGGAATAGAATCATAAAGATGAATTTTTAAAATTGGATCTCAGGTTTCCGCTATTGGCTCTCAATTCTGATTAGAATGAAAGACAATAATAGCATAACAAAATGAGCTCTGATAATCCAAGGCTTGATCTGGCAATAGAGATATGCAAAATATCACAAATGGAAACTGTTGATAAAACATTTATAAGACACAAGGGTCAAAATAATACTTACTTTTCAATGTTTTTGTTAAGCTAGAAAGTATAGTGATATTGTCCAGTTGCTCCTAAGTTGCTAGCCAAGGTGAAAGTAGAGTTCAGTGATTCAAATTCCCAGCCCAAGTATAATGACTTAAAGCTTCTATTTCAATTCTAAAAGTGATCCTTATATCCTACAGGCAAAGGGTCGAGATTGTGGAAAACCAAATTTAGTGTCTCATCTTGTGAGTGGCTGATTTACAATGCAAATTGAATTTCCGATCTTCTCTGGTGTCTATAAGTGAAGGTATTGATTGGAAAGCCATAGAACCCTGAAGTTGGAATGAAGGTGCATGAGAAGGCCTAATGAGACTGTGGACGTCGAGTCTCTAAATTCTGATGAGTCTACTTGGCCAGTCGAAGCATGCTTTCCACCTTCAGTAAAATCAGCTTCTTCACTCTTCATTGGAATATTAACTCTTTATTGCCTAAGGAGACTACAGTGGCCTCCTCCTGAGACAGGTGCCTGGCAAAATAATGCTGCAGTGCTGATTCTCCCTTGGACACACTGCCACCACCCTGTTCTGTTTCTAGTCTTATGACTAGAATTAAGTATTAACAGGACCCTGAAGTCCAATGTGTGACCCATTACGTATGAGAACGTCTGCTAGACTGCAGCAGAACTGCTAAAATCTTCTAGTTTATTCACAGAAATCCAGGGAACAGTATTGGGAATAGACATGGAAGCCTTGAGATCATTGTAAAAGGAAAATAGAGTTGTATCAAGATAAGTGCATTGATATATACACGCTGAGTGGAGAATCTGCAGCTCAGGGAGTTGGAAAAGCTTCTGTTTCTTTCTTGGTTGGTTGGAATCGACACCAAAAGGTGGCTGTGATTGAGTGAGATAGAAAAGCTAGACTGGCCTTGGTTTGCTGTAGTGGAAAGGACAGAGGCCCAGGGAGACTGGAGTGTTATACTGGATTAGTCACTAAAAGCCTACTTACGTACACTGGTAGGTGTGTAGACAGTGTCCTCAAAACAGATTTCATTACAAATATGGGAAATAAATTTATGAAAGGAGCCTAGCATCTTCAAGGAGCACCCTAATTGCTCCAGACTTTACAGTGAGAATTACAGGAACCCAAATGAAACAGGAGTGACTAGATTCCAGAGAATCAAGGGCTACATAGTGGCTTACAAGCATGTAAAACATGGTAACCATGGTCACTATAATGGACAACAGATCAAAACAGCAATCAGACCCTGAAGAATTGTTGAATACTTATCAGACGTGAAATGCTGAAACTCACCTGTATTGGTTAATCCCATAAAAAAGCCAATGAGGCAAGGATAATGATCTGTCTTACATCTATCACAGAGGAGGATGTTGAGGAATCAAGATGTAAAACAATATACTAGCAGCCCACAATTTGTACATGGCCAAGTCAGGTTCTTAAACTCATGTAATCTGACATCAAAGCTCAAGGTCTTACTAGTTATACCTCACAGCCCCTTCAGCAAGTTCGGTTTCAAGGATGAAAGGAACATGTTTTTAGATGCCTGTTGTCTGAGTTGGCAGTTAGTTTTCTACTAGTTCCTTGCTGGGTTTTTTTTTCCTTCTTCTGAACTGTGCCTAACATTCAATTAAACGCAACTCATCTCATTTCTGTCTCTATCGATATACAAAACAGGGTCATCTGCCATCCATCCCCACCCATCCTTCTGTCAGCATTGCAGAAGACCTTTGGTGTGCTTCCTGTACATGTAAAAGTCAATTTTAGTCCTTTCTCCATAAGAATATGGCCTTCCCATTTTAAAATTTCATAAGGAAATACACCCTGAGGGTAAGATGTGATGAATTTAGGTGATGCATAATCCATGGAGGCAGGAATGTATTGCAAAGAGGACGGTCATTGTTGGCCCACAAAATGTGAGGAACAGGATTTCGTGAGAATGCAGGTCTTCAAAAGTAGCATAAAGAGACTCTCTGAGAAAGCTGAAAGCTCCCATTACTTCAGGAGGCTGTAATTCACAAGTTCGATAACAAAGGCTACTAGGCTGAAGCTAAAAATAAGTGGAGGAAAAGTAAAATTCTCTAAGGAAAATTAACTCAAGTTTAAGAATGCTGGTTGGACTGTGGCTATAGTCAGAGGCCAGGGTGGGGGTGAGGCATGACATATTTTCTCATGTTTCTTGGTAACTATCATTCTTCAGTGTAGCGTGATAAGGTGAAAGGCAAATATATTTGGATTTCACAACATCCTTCCTGATTGGTACTGAATTCAGTTCTGCAACCTAATTAAGACTGATTTTGCGAACTCTAATCTAAACCAAATCAAAATCAATGGTCCACACAGATCCTCCTGTGGGGAAAAGGGAAGGCAAGAGAGGCTGGCAAAGTAGGTCATAAGTGTCTGCTCTAGAGTCTGTGCCTCTTTCCATCAAGCTGATAGGCAAAAATAATAAATAACTCTGTGAATGATTCCTGATTACAGCAGAAGGCATTGTTGAGAAAGGAAATGAGGTCTGAATAGGGAAGAGATTACATTCGTCTACCAGCTGTACTGTGGGGATTTACATGTTCCATATTCACTGTCTCACTTCCACAAACGCAACAGTTCTGTTGATAATCTCACCTGCCCTCGTTCATCCTCCCCAGCAAGTGGTTTGTAAATGTTATACCTAGAACCACCAGCAGTCATTGTCCAAATGCAGACTTTTTGCTCAGAGCCTCAGATCTGACTGAATCAACTGAGGATGAAGCCCAGAAATCTGTATTTATCTAGCATCTCATCTATTTTAATACCGGTCATCTGTGAACTACTTTTAGAAACACCACTAATGGCAATCCTTGTATGGATATGCATACTGTATGTCTATGCAATCTGTATTATTTCTATTCCTGTGTTTTGACTGTACAGTATTTGACATAAATAATATCACAAGAAAACTTCGCTCATGTTCCCTTCCCTCAACTCCACACTCCAAATTCTCTGTCCCAGGTTAGGAACAGAATTGTTCATGTAGATCTCAAATGGCAAGCCTATAATTAATAGTCAAGTTGACTTGCTTCTTTAAAGTAATTTTTGCAAGTCAATGTTAACTATGCCTTCTTGGTTACTTATTAGACAGTTTTTGAAAAGTAATTGTTGATGTGATTGTGGATAGTCAATACCAGGCTTTTATCTAAATACAATACCTTTCTTCAATTTATTGGCATGAAAGGAGGAAGGAGAAATGTTCTTAAACAAGGTGTGGTGGTTCAGGGTTGTAATTCCAGCACTAGGAGGAGGATCATGAGTTCTAGGGTAGGCTCTACTACATAATAAAACAGTTTGAAAAAAAATTTAAAAAGTTGAAAATTCTCATATATATTATTCATTCTTCTGCTTTTAAAAGTATAATTATTTATTGTAGAAATGCTTTTTTTGTTTCTTTTCTTTTTATTATTTGAGCCAGCGTTTCACTATCTAATCTAGGCTGATCTTGAATTCACTACATAGCTCTGGCTTAAACTCACAGTGATCACCTGCCTGAGCTTCCCAAATGCTGGTATTACAAGTATGCCCCACTGTGCCCAACTAAAAATGCTTGTAATCAAAGTACTCTTTGGCTGTCAGCTAGAACTATGTGAAATAAAAGCAAAGCAAGTTGAGAATGCAAACTTAAAAAGCAAACTTTTGTTGACTCAATTACATATTACTCATGATCTGCATTAGTTTGTGAATTACTTCATGAAAATAAAACTACATGAATGGTGAACACAGAACAGATGTTTTTTAAAAGAACAATTTGATATTCTCCTTTAAGAAAGTCTTTGGCAAGTCTTTATTGTTATGTTTAAACATTTAGAAAAACATGGCTTCAATGTACACTTCAAATGTATATGCAATTGTTTTAAAAATTCTAAGCCCATGTCTAACAATGTGAGGCCATAACCATGTTTTTTTCCCCTTTCACATCTGTATAAGCACAGTGCCTATCACAAAGAAAATTTATTGTCTTTGACTTTTGAGAGTTCTCAAAATGCCTAATATAAAAAGAGCACATCAGACCCACCTTTATCTCTCTCTCTCTCTAGGATCTGTGTTAACAAGCAAAAACTGTACTGCTCAGAACTAAAGAGAAAACAGCACCAGAGAGTTGAGGACCAGTCAGGGAATGAACCAGAACAGCAAGATCTCTGGGCCTCTGTTGGCTACAGTGGGCATGTCATCATCAGTTCACATGCGCCCCGGTCCTATCATTTTAAAGGAAAACACTTTCCTAAACTTGCCTTGGCCCTGACTATTGGAATGCCCTTACAACTCCTATCATGATCTTCTGTAGGGATACAAGCATGATAACAATGTGGCAGTGTGGAGAACAATCATAAATCAGTGCATAGAAAGGATTCACTAACAATAGCAGGTCAGTTTGCCCTTAGAGTCCTGCATGGAATCAAGAATGAGAGGCACCGGGTAGTAAGAAGGTAAGGGTGAGAAAATTACAAGAGGGAAAATTGAACTTAAAAATATACATAGGATGCTTCAAAACTCCTAGCTCCTTATTTATCATCAGCAAATAAAGGAATGTCCTTTGTATAAAATTTTATTACAGAGAAGTCAAGGCAGGGATCATGTGAGTCTAAGGACTGGGAATATATGTATCTGGTGTGAAGTCCTTTAAAAAATGTCATTAGATTAAAATTATATTCCTCTATCAGCTTCAGAATGCTAATCATTAGTACACGCACCCTTTCCTCATTAGGCAAGAGAAGCAAAAGACACTTTGAAAAAGAAGGAAAATCTCTAGGAAGTTAGCTATAATTATGGATACTTGAAACACCAAATCTACTGGAAGAGAAAATAGGTAGGAATCTTGAAGACATAGATTTCAGCAGAGATTTCGTGAACAAAACCCAGATTTCATGAGAAATACTACAAAGAATCAACAACTGGGGTTTCACCTTATTAGAAAATTTTTGCAGAACAAAATAAAACCACCAACAGAGTGAAAAGACAACACATATAGTGGGGAAAAAATTGCCACTTGTTCCTCAGACAAAGTGCTTATATCTGGAGCATATTAAGAATTGAAAAAAAATTAGACCACCAAATTCAAAGACCCAATCCAAAAATGGGCACTGGAGATGAATATGTACTTCTCAGATGAAGAAATACAAAGATAAAATAAATATATGAAAAAAAATTCAACATCATTGGTCATTTGAGAAATGCAAATTAAAACAACACTGAGATTCTGTCTCACTCCTGAAAGAATGGCTATCATCAAGAAATCAGCCAGTAACAAATGCTGGAGGGGCTGTGGGGAAAAAAGGAACACTTCTCTGCTGTTGCTGGGAATGTAGACTGGTACAACCAGTGTGGAAATCAGTATACAGATACCTCAAAAAACTAGAATTAGAGGTCTCATTCAACCCAAATACTTTCCTTCTGTTTATCTTCCCAGAAGAATTCAAAACATCATATCACAGTGATATATGTGCACCCATATTTATAGAAGGACAATTTGTAATAGCTAAATTTTGGAAACAACCAAAATGCCCATCAACTGAGGAATGGATAAAGAAAATGTGGTCTTTTTATGAAAAGTAAAAAAGTACTAATCAGCTCTAAAGAAGGATAAACTGGCAACATTTCTAGGTAAATGGATGGACTTTGAGTCTATACTCATAAGTGAAATCAATCAGACTCACATATAAAAAACTTTATAATAGTCCCCTGGTGTGAGAAACTGAAAGAATAAATAAGGACGAAACTGTCCAATAGATATTGTGAAATGGGAAGAAACTGTTCAAAACGAAAGAGGAACTAGGGTGGAGGGGAAGGAAAGAGGAGAGAAGGTAAAAGGTTTAAAAAAAAAACATAGTTATACTACTATTTTCTTAGTTCATTGAAAAGAAAAGTTTGTGCTAATAGCATTTAGAGAAATTTTATGTCCACATCTTATACACTGAATAATTACTTTGAAGATAACAATACACAGTGTACTGGCTTTTGTCATTCTATTATTATTTTGTTATGATATTTTCTTTTGTTTTTCCATAAAATAAAAAAACAAATACTTGAGAATTCTAAAATTTTTAAAGGTTTTTATGTATTACACAGTTCAAATAATATGTTGTGAATGGTAAATATGTGCAATTTTACCTGTCAATTTAAACATTTTTGCATATTATTTTGCAATGTGCTCACAAATTAATAAGACATGATCCTGTGTATTCTGTTTCCAATTTATATTTTAGTGCCTTATTGTTAAATATCTATTTATCTATTACCTATCCTCTCTGTCTATCTATTTATTCTTCCCATCATCCAACCAACCAGCCATTTATGAGGAAGTTGGTAAAAGTTAATTAAACTTCTAACAGGAACAAAATTAACAAATATAAGACAAGATAATAAATTCAAAGGCAACAGAACAACAAAAAGAAGAAAGTAATTATTAAAAAGTATAATTCTCAGGTACATAAAATGAGTTAACTTTTAAAAATGATACAAACATAGAAAAGGGAGAAAAGTAATGAATACAGAAAGTAACACAAGCACCAAATGAAATATTGTTGAAAAGTCTAATAATTGTTGTTTGAATACCAGAATAAAAAGAGAGTATAGAGAGAGGAGGAAATATTTTTTGAGAAATTTTGATGGAATGCTTTCAAAATATGATTTTAAAAACGTGAGGCATGTAGCCGGGCGTGGTGGCGCACGCCTTTAATCCCAGCACTCGGGAGGCTGAGGTAGGAGAAGTGTTGTGAGTTCGAGGCCGGCTTGGGCTACAACGTGAGTGCAAGGCCGGCCTGAGCTACATAGTGCAACCCTACCTCAAAAAAACTAGGGCTGGGAGTTTGGCTTAGTGGCTTAAGCACCTGTCTGGCAGGTGTGAGGCTGTGAGTTCGATCCCCAGTGCCGCAAAAAAAAAAAAAAAAAAAAAAAAAAAAAAAAAAAAAAAAAAAAAAAAAAAAAAAAAAAAAAAAAAAAAAAAAAAAAAAAAAAAAAAAAAAAAAAAAAAAAAAAAAAAAAAAAAAACGTGAGGCAACAGATTGAAGAAGAGTCACAAAACCCTAACGGTGTAAGTATGAAGAATACCACATGTAGGCATATCACAGCAGCATTTCTGAAAACCAAAGCAAAAGAAAATCTTAAAACCTGTCAGAGGGAAAGGTGCATTATACCTTCCAAGCAGAAAAATGAGACTGACCTCTGATTCCAATAGAAGATATGAAAATCAGAGAACAAGGTAGGGAGACATACCCAATGATAGCAAGAGATTCTCAGCCTGGAAATCTAGACCAAATGAACAGAACTTCATAAACAAAAGCAAAACAAAGACTTTTTATAAAACAACAACAAAAAAAATTAGAAGCAGATTTCATTACCAGCACACCTATTATTATACAAATTATACAAACAGATTTTCAGTGGAAAAATAAAAATTGCCTCAGACGGGCACTAGTTGTGAAGAACAAAAAATGTGAATACTTGGATGAAACTAAGTGGCTACTAACTGTTTCAAACCATAATAAAAATACCTGTGAGACTTATGCATAAGAATGAAATAACCCTGGTCCAGTCCAGCAGCACAACACTGCTGAAGTAGAAGCGTGGCAATTTAAAAGCCATCCTGGGCAACTTGGCCTTTTGAAAAAGGGACTGGGGACACACTTAAGTAGTGAAGTAAGCGTATCTGGGTTCAATCCCCAGTACCACCCTCCCCAAAAATGAAAATATGTCTTGAAAGTATCACAGTCAATAAAAATAAAAATCTATGCATTACAAATTATAAACAATACAGAAATTAATATTAGGTAGACATTGCTTTTTGGGAATAACAAATACAAGAAAAAAGAAAAGATCGTTCAGTGTGGTAAAAGAAATCACAAAAATTACCTGATAACCCAAAAGATAGTAATAAAAGAAGAAACAGATAAATAAAAAATAAAAAGTGCACTGCAGATATAAAAGAAAATCTTGTGCCACACACTAAATATATGATGATCTTCATTCTGGATAAGGTTAAAATTTACATTAAGTTTTGCAAGTACTTTAAACATATGAATTCAATTAAATTGTTAAAAAATGGGAAATACATTTCATTCAGTAAAAAAAAAAATTCTTAATCTTATTAAAAATTATCCTAAGGAAAGAAGTATTACTAAAGTTGTTTCATAATAGTTCCACGTGAGAATATGTAAATTCTAAATGCATATGTGCCTAAAAATGTAGCCTTAAAATATGTAAAGCAAAAGTGACTAGAGGAAAGAATAGAAACCAATGATCAAAGTTGAAGATTTCGACAGATCCTACTCACTACTTAATAAATATCAGAGATAATCAGTAAGTGTGAATTATGTAAGTACAACTTGAATAACACAAGTATCCTATAAAACACTGCACCCAACAGCTGCATAACTCTCATTTTTCACGTGCCTACAGAATGTGTTCCAAAATAGACCATTTATTGAATAATCAATCTAGTCTGAAACAATTTCAAAGGATTGGTACACAGAGTACATTCGGTTATCATAGTGTATTTGTTAGGAATCACAAGTAAAAAGATGATCCAAAAAATTCCCAAATGTTTGCAAAGTAAGCAACCATTTCTAATTTACAATAAAAATTAGAGTTACATTTCAAACTGAATAATAAAATAAAATATAGCAAAACTTTTTTAACGCAGCTGAAGATGTACTCATAGGGAAATTTACAATCTTAAATATATACTAGAAAGAGAACAGACTGAAAATGTAAATAAATCATGAAAAGAAATAGAAATGTAAGATGAATTAACCCTAAATAAACAAGAAAGAAATAATAAAAATACTAGCAAAAATCAATTAAATGAAAAGCAGAAGATAAAAACCAGGAGCAAATTCTTTGAAAAAGATGAATAAGGATCAAAATTGAAGTAAACAAGAAGATAATCTATTTGTGTCAATATGCAAACTTAAAAAAATAAGTAAATTTCCTTCAAACAAATTGTTAAAATTGACTTAAGAAATAGAAAGTGAGAAAGTTTGAATATTCTTATATGCATTATGAAGTTAATCTCTAATTAGATACTACCTTTATACAAAGAAACACAGAGGCCAGGCAAGGTGATGTACACTTATAACCCCAGCACTCTCGGGGACTGAAGCAGGAGGTACACAGATTCTAGTCCAATCTGGGCAGTTTAGTGAAAGCCTGTCTCACAATTAAAAATAAAAAGGCCTGGGTTCAATCCGTAGTACTGGTAAAAACAATGAGAGAGAGAGAAAGAGAGAGAGAGAGAGAGAGAGAGAGAGAGAGAAAGGTAACAGGCCCAGGCGACTTCATTAGTAAAGGTTTTCAAACTTTAACAAGTTACACATACATCATAAAATTTCCAGAGAAAGAGATAAAGGACACCATACAATTTTAAAAATCACTTTGAAGAATTCATAAAATTTTAAAAGTCATAAACATTTGCTTTAAAAATTTAAATGAAAAAACCAAAGACAATCTATTTTAGGTATATGGTTGGAAATTATAAAAAGAATATTAATAAATAAAATTCAGAAATAAAGCATTATATCTAAGTAACATTTATTCTTGAAATGCAAAATTACTCCACCACTGAAAATCAATGTAATTCACCACGTTAATGAATGCAGAAGAAACTATGTAATCATTTTAATGAATGCAAAGCATTTGATAGTATTCAACATCAATTCTTGATTAAAAAGTATAATCTTTCTTACCGTTCTTGAAAATTAGAAAGAGCTGTTGCTTAATCTCATATAGAGTATTTTAAAAAGTAACCTACAACAAATATGCTTAATGATGATTCCAAAAAGTCTTTTCTTTTGAGATTGGAAGGAGACAAAGATGCCTACTAACCCCAAATCCGTTCACTGTTCTGATTATGGCTGGAGTCAGTATAGTGAATCATGGAAAAAATTATCACCATTGGGTGAGAAAGACAAAGTTATCACTCCTTGCAGATAACATAGATATGCACCGTGTACTCTAAAATTGCCTGTGAATAGCCTTTGGGATTAAACTGTGAATTAAACAAGGAAACTTGATAAAAGGTCAAGTACAAAATATCAGTTCTATCTTTTTTTATATCGGTAAAATTTAATTAGAACACAAAACAGAAACTGTTATTCATAAAAATATGAAAGAACCATCAAACACTCAGTAATGGGATGTAATGAAAGGTGTTGAAGACCTCTACACATAAAACTAACAACATTACAGAGAAAATAAAGATCTAAGTGAATGCAGGAATAGAGTGCTTATAGATTGAAAGAACAAGCTTTTAAATTGTCAATTTTCCTCAAATCTATCAAGACTTTCCAAATTAAAATCCCATCAGTTCTTATTTGTTTCTTTCTTTTAAGCAAACTGGAAAACTCATTCTAAAATTTCTATGGCTAGTATATGGTAGTATATGGAATATATATATATATATATATATATATATATATCCATCTATATAAGTATTTGAAGGAATAGAATAAAGTCAGAATAGTTGAACTTATAGATATACAGATTATTTTAAAAAATAAAACTAAAGTATTGGTACAAACCTAAACATTTAACTCAACAGAAGAAAACAAAACATCTAGCATAGATTTTTACAGGTACAATGGTCAAATTTGTGGAATGCACTACATGATATTGTGAGAAAATGTGAACTAGTTAATAATTGATACAGGATTAATTCAATTTCTATATAAAAAGGAACAAAAATGTGTTTTCCTCCTATTTGAATATAAAATTTGGATAATACATAGGTTTAAATTTGTACTACAAAATATACTTTAAGGTAATCATCAATACTAGTAAAGTTATCAAAAAGAAGGCAAATCAGAACAACCACCATATCTCAGAGGGTAAATAGACACAATGTTTGAATATATCATCATATCCCAGGTCAAATCCTGAAAGAGAAAAATGAAATGAGAACAGAAACTATTAAAATAGAAATAAAGTATTCAACTTCATAATATGCAGACAATATTGTAATTACTGCTTCATTAGTTTTAACAAGTATACTACACTAATGTAAAGTTTAACAATAAAGGGGATTGGGTATGGGATATTCAAGAATGCTATTCAGTATTTGCAGTTTTTCTGTACATCAATAAATTATTCAAAAATAGAATGTTTAAATTAAAAATCATCGAAGATAAGTAAAGAAATTCCCCAAAGGAGTAGAATTGTTTGCAGCAATAAGATAATTATAGGGCAAGTTCAGAAAGCTTTACATCTAGCTAGCAGAAGTCTTTCTTCATCTTGCTAAGAAAGAATGAAGAAAATTGCTGAAATAAATTAGCAAGTAACTTATTCAATGCATAAATTTCAAAAAATGTGATTTCAAATTAGAGGAACTAATATGTGAAAGTAAGAATGAAAAGAGTGCTTTCAGAAAATATTCAAAATGCACAAAGCGGCAAAAATAATAATAGTATCATATGAGATGTTACTGAGAGATGGGTGGTAACAGAAGAATATCTTCAAAGTTCTAAGAAAAACAATGCCCTATCTTGAATTTTATACCACCAAACTAAGAATCTAATTTTAGGGCAAAGTAAAAAGCATTTTCTGGTGCCTAAAAATCAAACCAATTTTCTCTCAGAACTCTGCTACAAGAAGCTATAGGAGGATAAACCAAGGAGAAGAAAGGTCTCTTAATCTGTTTTGTGTTATTATGATGAGATACTTGAGACATATTGCTTTACAAAATATATATATATATTTTTTTCTTGACTCATGTCTCTGAAGGTCAAAAGTCAAAGAAATGGTGGTGACCTTCAATCCATCAGAGCCCCACTGTGCTGTGTTGCCCTTATGTGTGTCTGTGATGGTCTCTCTTCCTCCTTTTACAAAGCCACTGTGTCTCGCTCATGAGGGCCCCATCCTGATGACCTTGTCTAATCCTAATTACCTCTAAATAAGATAGTTACATTATTCTCTTACTACCTCACAATACAGACTAAAGTCTGACACATGAACCCTGGAGGACATGCAAAAATCATATCCAAACCACCGCAATGGGATCATCTTTAACAAGAGTAGAGGCAGTTCTCAGCCAACTATGGAGAGCAACCCTGGAACTGGAAAGCCAAGTCAAGGAGCAGCTTCAGAACAACTAGCATGGACAAAGCAGCAAATGGAGGGTCACAGAACAATAATTCAAGGGAAAAGAAAAAAAAATGGTGAATGAACACACAGGTTTGGCTGTGTAAAAATATTTATCGGCTGACATTATACAAGACTGCTAGTAGGGATGGAGAATATTGGGCAAAGATTTACAGAAAACTAAGGACAGAAAAAAGCAAGCATTAACTACATCGGGGAAAAGGTAGGGAAGGTGGCATACCAGTAGTGCTTGGACCCATGGTAAATAATATTTGTTTGGTCATAAGTTCCAATACAATTAACATGGAATTAACCAAAAGGAAATATTACCATAGTTTTACAATTGGAGATATGGAAAGAAAATGTAATGAGTAGTTTATTGACACTGTTGAAATTTAGTGAATAAATTTAGTGAATAAATTTAGATTGCAGTATAAACAAAATAGATACAAATATTAAGGTTAAAAAAAAACAGCCTACAGCAGTGGTGGCGAATCTATGACATACATGGTGCAGCAAACATGCAGACCTATCTCTGTCTGCATGCAAACCAAGTGCATGAGTTGTTTTTTTCTCAACTAAAACATCTGTATTCAGGTTTAATTGCAGTGTTTGCACTTTGAATAAATAAAGAGTTTTGGGTTTGGGCACTTGGTCTCCAAAAGGTTTGCCATCACCGGCCTGGAGAGTTAAAATCATTTTCTTACAGGACACAAGAAATGAGTGAAAAGTAGTAAAAAGAGAGGCTTTCTAGGTTTTGTGGTTGCTATTATTTTTGTAAGCATCTTTTGATTCTATAAGCTATGTTTATGTGTTCAATTACATATGAAAAGAATTAGAATTAGAGATAACACAAAATAATAGAAAACAAAATCAGTGAAAGTTGTTTATCTATGAAGGACTTAGATGCCAAAAATGCATCACTGAAAAACCAAGAAAATTGCTTCATATTTCATCATGGCAATCAAGAGTGTCTCCTCAGGATTCAATGGAACATGCTTTCTAGGGCTACTCTAGCTAATGAGTTAGTATGCCTTCCCTGGTGGTGTAGAAAACATATCTGCTAATTTATAAATGATGAAGTTGCCTGATTATCTCTAAGTATTGATAATCCATTGTTTCTCTGACACTTTATTTATATAATCTTTTAGCAAACTTCATCTGAGAATTTCTACAAAGTAATATTAAGTCTAGTACTGAACATGAAATTGTTTAAAATGAGTAAAGGCACATTTTCATCTGATAGGAACAAACTTTTGATAAAATCCACCTATTTCTCTGAAATCTGTAGTTAATCACAGAAGCAGTTTTGTTCCCAAGAACTAGATAATTGGAATCATTAAGCAGTGTATCAGAGAAGAAAAGGGTTTCTAATTGTGTTTACAATAAAATATATGAGTTAATAAATAAAATGTGATATTAGTCTGTTAAAATGATCAAGAACTTCTACAAGAGTATATTATGCCAAGTACAGTAAGTATGTATTGGTACACATAAACATTTCCATATGTATTGCTTTAAAACCAATCTTTGGAATTCAATGGACCTGGTAAAATGCAAGTGTTAAAGAAAATTAAGTCCAGAAAATTCCAATGATTGATTGATGCAAACTCTGTGATATTACAGACTCTCAACTCTGTGCCTTTGATGCAAATGCAGTCCAGATTTTCATGAATTATTTTCTGTTTCATTTTGAGACCACATAACAATGCCTCACACATGTAAAATTCATCCCTCAGCCACTGAAGGATGATCCTTTCATGGTCTCCCTGGATGGATCTGTCTGCCAGGAGAAAGGGTCAACCCAATGTCCAGGTGGAAAAGCACTCTCCTTCTAGGTTGCTGAGCCTTCTTTTGAGTATGTGCTCTGTCCAGAGATATGGTGTCATGGGGTTAGAGGAGGTGAATTTCCATGTTATTGCAGCCTTAATAAATCAGTGAAACCTGTTATTAATTGGACATGGATTTTCCTTATTTATTTATGTAATTTTATAACTGGAAGAATTACAAGAACAACTAAACGCTCTTTGTATTTGGCATTATTTGTTAGCACCATTGAAGAAATTACAGCTTAATTGCATTGCTGAATTTCATCTTTGAATAAATTTATCTTATCTTCACTTACATTCACATGTTAGAGAAGAGTATCAGTAGTATTGTTAGAAGACTTGTGTTTGATTCCCAGTTTTACTATTAATCAACCAAATGACATTAGAAAAAGCACTTCAGTCTGTAAGTAGGTATTTTCTCATTTCCTCATAAAAAATTTGGTGTGTCTACATGGCACAAGAATTAACAGCTTTCAATGAAAGAAGCCATTTGAGAGCATTTGCAAACTACAAAGCCCATTTCCAGCTTTCATTTCTCTTTCCTTCCTCACTGGAAGAATTCATATTCTTTTGCATGGTCCTGCAAAATTCATCACTGTTGGAAGTCTTATCAATGTAGTTCCAACTAGAGGATTTCCAATGACACTTTCCATTTTTCATTTGTCTTTACACATACTTTCTCAAGTCATGTATTTTTCTTTTCTTTTTATGCACTTATTTTCATCTATTTCATGTCTCCCTTTCACTGCTAAAAATATTCACCATTCTTCCTGTATCTTTGATACAATTTTTGTCTCCCTTTCTTTATTTCCTCTTCGCCTTCCCACATTTTCCCAGCAATACATTGAACAGATATTCTGGAAACATAACTTGTAAAGAAACACCTTGTATTCAGTTAAAGTCTTTCAGTGCAGTGCTTAAAAAGAATTTCGCCTGGCTCCTGGAAACTCTGAATTGTCTAAGCTGCTCCATATTTGTGCTGTAAACCCAGTATTCAGTCATGTAGGTGAACCATATCAGCTCTTTCCTCTTAAACTATTCCCATTTTGCCTGGGTTCTGTCTCTTGATTCCAGCTTCTCCAATGTCCCTCAGACTAGATAGATTTCTTATGCAATTACCTTTAAATTCAGTGCTAAAGGCTCTTGAAATCTAGACTACCCTAACATTGAAATTTAAACTTTGACTTTGAATCTCTTTACTAGAATCCTATATATAGGCACACACACATATAGTCACATACACATATACAATGAACAAAACTTATGTGAAATAGCCAATGTATTATAAAATTTCAAATGTTAGTAGGGTAAAGGACCTAAAATTTGCTATAACTGTGAGATCATGGTGTAATTTTTTGAGACCACTGAGAATTTTTTCATGCCTAATGGCCTCCTAGAGAGATTGTACAGCTACCTCATAAGCTGTTCTAATGTTTAACAACTTTCATTCCTTAAAAATTTATTTATTTACTTTTTTTAGAAACAAAAAGGCAACCTGCAGAGTATGTGAATAATTCATTTGCTTTTGCATTTACATACTTTTCTATTTGGTTGGATTTTATTGGCTTTTATTTTTCAGTGTATTCAGCTTGTGTTTTCTTGAAGTAATGCTGAAATGAATATGTCTGGTGATGTGCTAAAAAGAAAGACAAGAAATTCTTACTCCTAAATAAGGTTTTCAGTGATGAAGTTCAGTCAAAAAAAAATTCTTCCGTTATGAAGATAAAATATTCAGTGACCAGAATTATTAGATTATTACCAAGTTGGACAGTAGCCACATACAACCAGTTTCATTCTACATCCTACTTTATTCTGTATGGCTATTCAGAGTAGCTAGCTTTGTGTAAAATGTTTCATGTGGAAGGAAGAACTTTAAGAATGGAAGTGTAAAAGCCACTGGGGTGATTATAACTAAGGGGAAACAGGAAAATTTTGTCTCCTACTCCTATTTCATCTTTGACTTCTTACTTTGGATTAGGACATAGAAATTAAAAGTCAATTGTCAGGACTGGGTTGGCAGGAGCTACTTCATGGGTCTACAAGACCAAGCCAAAAACCATATTACCTGACATACATCTTGAGAAAGCAACGAAGATTAAAAATCTGAGCTAGCCATATGCTCACGCTTTTGGTCAGTGATGAACCTCACATACAATTGTTCTGTAAGATAATAACAGAACTGAGAATTGTCTACCACCTACAGCCTGAGTAGATGTTGTAATGTCCTAAGGCACCATACTGCTAATGTGTTTCAGGTGATTAGGGTGAAAATAAACCTCACACGGCTCCAGTCATATAAAGGCATAGTACATGCGATTGTACATACCACCTAATAACTGATTATGACACTAAATAACTATACTAGTGATTTATATATTTACTATACTTTATGTTTTATTATTTTAGAAAGTACTGCTACCTTTTAAAAAGGTTTATTGTAAATCAACATGCAGTGTTACATCGGAGGCAGTTCCACGTTTTATCGTTACTGCATCTCCTAACGTCAACATTGTGTCTTGTGCTTGATTTGATTTCTTGTTTTATTCATGACAGCAGGGTGAGCAATAAGATACGCTATGGATACTAGATAGGTGATCAAGGTTGTGTACTTTATTATATTTACATTATATTCACGTGACTATTTCTGCATAATCCAGGGAGAGTCCATTTAAACTAGAAATTTCTGACCACTCACATGCATGTACGATAAATGGGCAGATGCTGTTTGCTTTCACACGCAAGCAAATCCTTAAACTTCTCAATTATTCTGAGAAAATCAAAAAGAAGATGGTAATTTAGGGATTTATATATGCTAAAGTCACTCTATCTTCTCTTTGATGATGACATAGGTGAGTCAAGAGATTAGCCATTTCCGTAGAAGGAGCAAAACTTTATTCTCCAAATAAAAATAAATTTATACACAAAATGATCCACAAATTAAATGCAATCCATACTCAATACCTACTGACTTTTTTACAGCAATGGAAATTATCCTAAAGTGCATCTGAAATCATAAAGATACTGAATAACCAAATGAAATTCGAGCAAAGCACAAGGTTGAGGTTGTTGTACTTTCTGAATTCTTAATATGTTACAAATCCATAGATATCAAAAAATATGGTACTTTCATGAAAGCAGAGAATAAAAATAAATATTTTTTAAAAATATATAACAATGGAATTGAACAGAAATCCCAGAAATAAACCCTCACATGTGTTGCCAGTTGTCTTCATCAAGGGTGTTAACTGCACACAATGGAAAAAAGGAATTATTGTTGTAAGCTACGTGCACAGATTTCTTACTAAAGAGAATAAAATCACACCCTTATCTCACACCAGGGACAAAAGTCTACTCAAACTGATTAAAGATTTAAATGTAAAAATCAAAACAATAAGTCTTACAGGGAGCACACAGAGAAAAATCATCCTGACATTAGGTTTGATAATAAGGTTTTTGGTGTGACCCCAAATTACAGAAAACAAATGTAAAAGTAGACAAGTATCATCACATCAAACTGAAAAGCTTCTACACAACAAAATGAAGAGGTAGTCTATGAATTGGGAGAAAACGTTTGCAAACCATACATCTAATAATTGTTCAACACCCAAACTTCATAAAAACCTCTTATAACCACATAGAAAAAAACCAAATAGGAATGGACAATGCACATGAATAGACGTTTTAGTGAAAGAGACAGAATAGCTAACATGTACGTGAAAAAGTGGGCAGCATTACTAAATCTCAAGGAAATGCAAATCAGAACCACAAGGATATATAATTTCATATCTTTTAGAATAGCTATGATCAGAAAACAAAAGATAATTGTTGGCAGAATGTGGAGGAAAAGGAAGTCTATAGACTGTTAAGAATGTAATTTGGTGTAGCTACTATGGAAAAAAGAACAGAGGTGTCTTGAAACATCAAAAATAGAATTACTATTTTACCAGCAATCTATTTTCCAGATATCTATTCAAAGGATATGAAATCAATATGTCAAAGAGATATCTTTACCCCCCCATGTCATTGCAGCATTATTCAAACTAGCCAACATATGGAGAAAATCTCAATGTCCAATGACAGATGAGTAGACACAGAAAACAGAATATAAATGTACAATGAAGTAGCAGTCAGTCACTGAAAAAGAGAGGTGTCATTTGAAATAAAATGGATGGATGGAGAGGATGTTATACTACATTTACTCAAATAAACCTTACAGAAAGATAGATATTGCATAATTAGACTTTATGAAGTACCTAAAATGTCATACTCACAAAACCCGAGAGTACAATGGTATTCACAAGATGTGTGGTAGGGGTAGAAGGAATGGAAAGGTGTTGGTCAAAGGATATCACTTTCAATAATAACAATCGATAAATTCTAGAATATCAAATCCTGTACGACATAGGTCATAGAATTAATTAACCATATTATGTTTTCTACTTTAAAAATTACAACGAGAATAGATTTTTATGTTAAATGATTCTGCTATAAAAAATTAAGTTTTTGAAATGAAAAAAAGAAAGCAAATAGAAGATACAGAGGATATTTTCTAGGGCAATGGATTTTATGGCCTTGGTTATGGTACTAGTCTTACAGATATATGTATATTTATTTCCAAACTCATGAAGTTACATACATGAAATATATATAACATTTTGTATATGAATTATACCTCAATAAAATAGCTAAAAATCAAAAAGACATTTTACTGCTATAGGTTTTTGAATATCTGGTGGATAATTTTTTATATACATTGTAGATTATATGCTACAGAATTTTAATACCGAATTGCTTGAGATACAACATTCATTTTAATATTAGATTAAATAAAAGCAAATAAAAAAGAGGAAAAATGAAAAATCGTCATTATATTCTAAAGCCAAAAATAAATGACCGTGGGATCTCTCCCATCCTTATTCTCCTCATTCAGAACAGATAATCAAATATTGGCACCAATTTAAGGGAAAGTTGGAAATGATTTGAAAATATGTTCATGTTCCCAGAATTTCCTGGTCAGTTCAGTGCTGCACAATAAGAAATGGATACAGTATATCATTCAGGATGAAAATGTTTGACCATAAACTACCCAACAACCCCTGCAAAAGAAATCAGTGCAACAGGAAAAATTAGAAGACTGGGAAAATGTGCTATTAAAATTGTCCACTTGTTTTCATTCTACTTAAGTGGTTGATTTAGAAATGTGACTAATAATCAATGATGCAGTTGTATCCACTGTATCAGTTGTTTTTCAATGCTATAAAGCTGTCTCTGTGTGTATGCCTCTGTGTGTACATGTTTGTGTACAGTGTTTTAATATAAATTTTCAAAGTGATTTGGTTTAATGGAGTGGCATAAGGAGCAACTGGTGTCCTTGAAATAGTAAATTTCTAAGGTCAAAATACCAAGACTTCCATCTTTGGCATCAAATGTTAAGTACCGTGTGATATTAAATTGTTAAAAAAATAAAGAAGACACCATTCTACATTTTAAATGTCTGTTCTGAAATAACTCACAATTTCTCTTAATCGATAACTGCTCTGTGCCTCCCAATCTTTCTTTCCAAAAAACTAAATGCTTATTTCATTATAAAATACTAGCATGTTTCATATCAGGGGATGCTGAGGGCAAATAATAGTCTGATCAATAAATTTCCAGATCTGAGAAGCTATCCATATATGGATCTGACAAAGAGATCGTGGGTATTGAACAGGAAGTCACAATTTGGGCTGATTTTCAGTCATCTCCATATTCAATTGTTTTATGAGTTATGTAATTTGTTATTACAAGAAGTACAAAAGCATAATTGGAAGCTGAGGATGAATTGTGGTGGACATGCATAACTGTAAGATTCATGCTTTCCATTTACTGCTAGAAAGCGGCTGCCCCATTTGGGAAATACGTATCTATTTCTTTGCATAATTGGGGACATGTTACGATTTGTTTCTGATATACATGAATGTAAGTGAACAATGGCAACTACAGGCTAAAGTGAGCGAGCAGTTGTGTTCTTTCCACTTCCTCGTTTCCCTTTAGATCACTGAACAGAAAAGATTGAACCCAGTACTGAAGGCCTTAAGAGATATTGAAACCAAAATTCACAGAATCCCAAAAAATCTATCTAAAAGAATTGCTCATCCATTAAAAATAGCTGCTTTAGCCTCAAATAAATTTTCATGAGTTTTAGTCATCTCATCCTTCTAGAGTTTGATGATTTTAAGAGCTAATGTTGCCATAATGATTACCTCAGAACACTTGATTTACAAACCTCATTGTGACTCTCCCTTTTACTGTCTTCTAAGTCAAACTCTCAACATATGCTATAAACTTTATTCAATCAACACATATTCAGCAAATATGTGGATGATTATTAATGTATCAATTTTATTTAGGAAAATCTATTTCAATATATCGCATTTAAAATTCTAAATATGTATATAAATAAAGTTAATTTTATACTAGAATATACATGATTCTATACTATATCAAGATAAAGAACAGATACTATGTAGATAGATGCATAGATATAGATATATGGATACATATGTACAATCAAGAGAAAGTAAATTTGAAACTAGAATTTAACTTTTTCTGTGTCTCAATTTCAACTTTTACCTCTATTTCCCTGTCCCCACCCATCCACCACTGAAACAACAGTTTCAAGCCTTCTAATTTCAGAAACTAATTTTGCCATTTTATGAAACCAAGTGGGAATGACATCTGTTGGTTGATACTTACCATTTCTAAATCTGCACAAATCCTACTAAATCTTTTCAATGTTACTGGGAAGGTCTGATCCTTCATGTGATTTTCCATTATTAGCAAATTAAGATGCCCTTTGGGGACTGATTTCCTCACATAAATCATTTAAATACTATATGGAGAACAGTTTCAACCTCCATGCAAATCTCTTTGTGTCTGTGTTGTATGTGGTCTCAATCCCTTGCAAGTCTCTGAAGTCCAGACTTCCAAATGGGAAAATACATATTTCTTGATGGCAGTCATGTTGAAATCCAATTAGTTAAAGTCTCACAAACTCAAGAGGTTATAATCTTTTACTCTCAAACAAAAATTCAAACCCATTTAGAAAAAAGAAAACAAAATTAAAAAATAAAAAAACTTCATTCCCAGTTTGGATAATTTCAAACAGTGCATTTAAATAAGTCCCCTATGCTAGCTGTACAAATAATTTCTAAAGTTTCTAAGACAGCAATTTGCAATGAAATGAACTGGCACTAATTTCTCTTCATTTTAAGGAGGCTGAAATTAAGACCAGCCCCCGCTCCCTCACATGGTATGACAATAGTACTGTCACTAAGAGTTTGCAATTTCCAAAGCTCTGTTCAAAACTTGTTTCTCATGAGACTGCAAAATAACTAGCAACTGTTTTGTCACATTCCCACCAGGTGGAAAAGAGCAGCCAGCATCAGAACAAGTCTCTCTGAGACAACTGAACAAAAGGCTCATAACCAAGTAAATCTTTCCCGTCTTCCTCTCTCTTTCTGCAGCACCTTGCTGTCTCCTTGAACACTGCTCCAGGTGATTTGTGCCTTAGAGTGTATTTTACAGGTTCTGGTCCAGTAGAATTGCAAAATGGGTTTTGCCAGGAGCACTTTTTCTCACTTATTTGAAAGAAAATTGCAACCACAGATTTCTAACTCATTTATGCTCAAATTATCAACACTTTGGCTTCTGGGAGCTTTCTAATGACCATGAATACTAGGTTATCTTTTAATAAGCCTTTAAAATATATTTCTCTTGAAACAGAGGGAACCATAGAATGTTGACCATCTCATTCTTTTTGTAATTTTATTTATTTTTTTATTTAAGAGAAAAAAGACAGAAAAGAAAAATAAAAAGCAAAAGAGACAAACAACCACAACAAATCCAGTACAATAACAGTATAGGTTTACACAAGATGATAGAAATTTGACAATGGTTGTAATATTGCATATCGTTACCTTCAAAAGGGTTGCTTAGATTAACAGATATAGACATGTAAAATTGATCTAATTATATGAGTATTAACTGTTCTTTTCCAATAACATACATTTAGTAGTACAGTCATTTTAGCTATCTTATGTATGCATATATACAAATTTGTGTCTTTTTCCTTTTTCTTTCCTTCTTTTCTCCATTTCTCTATCCCACTTACTTTTCCTCATTGAGCAGTTTCTTACTATTGCACAGTATTTATTGTAGCTTTTGGATCATATATGCTTTTCCAGTTTCTCACACGAGGGAGCCAATATGGTATTTACACACATTAGTTTGATTTGTTTCACTTATGAGTATGGTCTCAAGTCATGTCCATTTGCTTATAAAAGTCTCCATGCAACCTTTCTTGATAGCTTAGTAGTACACCATTGTATAAAAATACCACCTTTTTTTATTCATTCCTTGATTGATGGGCACTTGGATTGTTTCCAAGATTTGGCTATCACAAATTGTGTTGCTATAAGCATGGGTGCACATATTTCACTGTGATATGATGTTTTCAATTCTTCTGGGAAAATGCCAAGAAGTGGGATAGCTGGGTCAAATGGAATCTCTAATCCTAGCTTCTTGAGGTATCTCCACACTGATTGCCACAGTGGATGCACCAGCCTACACTCCCATCAACAGTGGAGAAGAGTTCTTTTTTTCCCACAAGCCCTCCAGCATTTATTATTGGTTGATTTCTTGATCTTGGCCATTATTTCTGGGATGAGATGGAATCTCATTGTTGTTTGAATTTACATTTCCCGAATGACCATCGATCCTGAACATTTTTTCATATATTTATATGCCATTTGTATTTCTTCATCTGATGAAGAAATGCCCATTTTTGGACTGGGTCTTTGTATTTTAGGGTCTTGATTTTTTTTTAATTCTTTATATGTTTCAGATTGAAGTCCTTTATCTGAGGGACAGTTGGTTAAGATATTTTCCAAATTCATGGGTTTTCTTTTCATTCTGTTGGAGACTTCCTTTGACATGCAAAAACTTTTCAATAAGACAAGATTCCAGTTGTTGATTCTGGGAAGTATTTCCTGTGCAGTTTGATTTTTGTTTATGAGCTCTCTGCCTGCTCCTATGTCATCAAGATTTTTACCTAATTTGTCTTCCAGCAGATTTAGTGTCTCTGTTTTAATATTCAGATCTTTGATCCATTTTGACTTTAATTTAGTGCATGGTGATAGAGATGGATCTAGTTTTAGTTTATAGCATATGGAAAGCCAGTTTGTCCAGCACCACTTATTAAAGAGACTATCTTTCTTCCAGTGCGCATTTGGCCCCTTTGGCAAAAATAAGGTGGCTGAGTGTGTTTGTAGTTGTGGCTGTATCTTCTAATCTATTCCATTGATCTTCAGGTCTATTTTTATTCCAGCATCATGCTGATTTTATCACAGTAGCTTTGTAACACAATTTCAAGTTGGAGATTGTGATGCCTCCTGCCTTACCTTTGTTGTCCAGAATTGCTTTTGCTAGTCTAGGTCTCTTTTGGTTCCAGATGAATTTTAGGGATGCTTTCTCTAGCTCTGTGAGGTATGCAAGTGGTATTTTGATTGGAATTGCATTAAATTTGTGTGACAATTTTGAGAGAATGGTCATTTTCACAATGTTTATTCTTCATATCCATGAACAGGGAATATCTTTCCATTTTCTAAAATCCTCTTCAACTTCCTTTTTCAGAGTACTGTGATTTTCACTGTATAAATCTTTTACTTCCTTTGTTAGATTGATTCCTAAGTATTTCATTTTTGGGGCTGCTACAGTGAAGGACTTCCCTTATTTCTCTCTTAGTGAGTTTGTTGTTTGTGTACAGGAATGTTACTGATTTTTGAGTGTTGACCTTGTATCCAGCAACATTACTGAGTTTGGTTATTACATATAAAAGTCTTTCTCTGAATTTTTGGAGGTCTTCTATGTAGAGTATCATATCATCTGCAAATAACAATAACTTCTTCCTTTCCTAGCTTTATTCATTTTATTTCTGTCTCTTGTCTAAATGCTCCGACTAATGTTTCCAGAATTATATGTAATAGGAGTGGTGATAATGGATATCCCATCTTGTTCCTGATTTTAGGTTGAAAGCTTTCAGTTTTTGTCCACTTAGTAAGATGTTGGCTGTTGTTTATGATATATGGCTTTTATCAGGTTGAGGTAGAGACCATTTATTCTGATTTTCTGTAGTGTTTTACCATCAGTCAGTGTTCGATTTTGTCAAAATCTTTTTCTGTGTCTATTGAGATGATCATGTGATTCTCGTCCTTGGCCCTGTTGATATGCTGTATTACATTTAATGATTTGCATATGTTAAACCATTTCTGCATTCCTGAGAGGAATTCCATTTGATTGTTGTATAATGTTCCTGATGACTTGTTCCATTCTATTTGCCAGTATTTTATTGAGGATTTTTGAGTCTATGTTCATTAGGGAGATTGGCCTGTAATTTTCTCTTTTGGTTGAGTCTTTCTCTGGTTTTGGTATTAGGGTAATACTTGTTTCCAGGAATGAGTTAGGGAGACTTGCTTCCCTTTTGATTTCATTGAAGAGTTTGAGGAGTGTTGGTATTAAGTCTTCCCTAAATTTCTTGTAGAATTCAGCAGTGAATCCATCAGGACCTGAGCTTTTCTTTGTTAATAAGGTTCTAATTATATTTTTAATTTCATGAACTGAAATTGGGTTTTGCAGCAGTTTTACGTCTTCTTGATTCAGCTTTGGTAATTCATAGGTTTCTAGGAATCTGTCCATTTCTTCTGTGTTACTGAACCAATGTGAGTAAAGGTTTTCAAAGTAGGTATTGATGATCTTCTGTATTTCCACATGATCTGTAGTGATTTCACCCTTTTCATTTCTAATTGCATGGTTTTGAGTTTTTCTTTCCTCTTTTTGATAAGGTTGGCTGGGGATTTATCAATTTTATTTATTATTTCAAAGAACCAACTCTTTGATTCATTAATTCTTTGTATTGTTTTCTTAGTTTTAATTGCATTAATTTCTGCTCTGATCTTTATACTTTCTTCCCTTATTTGGGCTTTGTGCTTGACTTGCTTTTCTTTTTCTAGAAGTCTGAGGTGCAGCATTAGGTTGCTTATGTGTGTTATTTCCATTTTTCTAATATGGGAGTTTAGTGCTATAAATTTCCCCCTGAGGATGGTTTTCATTGTATTCCACAGGTTCCAGTAATTTGTATTTGCATTTTTGTTTGATTGTAGATATTGCTTAATTTCTTCTGTGACCCATTGATTGTTTAGGAGAACATTATTTAATTTCCATGTGTTTATGGGATTCCTGTGGGGTTTTTTATTATTAATTTCCAATTTTATTGTGTTATGGTCAGCTAATATGCATGGAATCATTTCAGTTCCTTTGCATTTACTTAAGTATGTTCTGTGGGCTAGTATATGATCTATTTTAGAGAGTGACGCATGTGCAACTGAGAAAAATGTGTATTCTGATGTTGTTGTTGGGTGAGACACTCAGGACACATTTTCTAGGTTCATTTGTTCACAAATTTGATTGAGTTCTGTTATTTCTTTGCTAATTATTTGTTTGGATGATCTCTCTCTTTGTGACAATGGGTGTTAAGGTCCCCTGTTATAACTGTATTATTGTTTATTTGGTTTTTCATGTCTAGTAAGATTTGTCTTACATAGTTGGGTGCTCCAATATTTGGTGCATATATTTATTGTTGTAATGTCTTTCTTTTGAAGTATTCCCCTAGCAAGTATGTAGTGACCTTCTTTATCTCTTTTAATCATTCTTGGTTTGAAGTTCACATTGTCTGCAAACCAAATAGCTACCCCTGCTTTTTTCTGGGTTCTTGTTGCACGGAGTACTGTTTTCCATCCTTTGATTTTTAGTCTGTGAATTTCCTTTTGAGTGAAATGTGTTTCTTGCACACAGTATATTGTTGGATTTTGTTTTATAACCCACTCTGCCAGCCTGTTTCTTTTTATTGGTGAGTTGAGAACATTTACATTGATGGATATAACCGATATGTACTGACTTATCCCTGCCATGTTATCATTCTTTTGTTGATCTTCTACTTTTTCTGTTTAATTGTTTGCCCTGCTCAGTGGTTTCCTTTTGCTGCTGTTCTTGGGATTGTAGTTACCTTTGCCTCTGTATATAGTGTCTTTCAGTACTCTTTGTAGTGTTGGTTTGGTGGCCATAAGTTTCTTCAGTTGTTCTTTGTCATGGACGTATCTTATTTCTCCATCAGTTTTTAAAGATAATTTTGCAGGATACATTAATCTGGGTTGAAAGTTGTTTTCTTTCAAAATTTGAAATATTCCTCTCCAAGCTCTTCTTGGCTTGAAGGTTTGTGTTGAGAAGTCTACCATAATTCTGATAGTGTTTCCTTCATAGGTGATCTGTTTCTTTTCTCTGACAGCTTTTAGTATTCTGTACTTGTGCTGAATTTTTGATATCCTAATTATTAGATGTCTGAGTGAAGATTTATTTTGATTATGGTTAATTGGGGTTCTGCATGCCTCACTTATCCATATATCAGATTCTCTTCCCATGTTTGGAAAATTTTCTGCAATGATTTCTGAAAATAGTCTTCACAAGTCATTTGTATTAACCCCTGCTTTTTCGTTAACACCTATCAATCTTATATTGTCTCTCTTGGCATTATCTTGCAGCTGTTAAATTGTTGTTTCCTGGTTCCTTGTTATTTTTAAGAGATCTTTTCTTTCGTGGTCATAAGCTTCTATGCTGTCTTCAAGGTTTGAGAGTCGATCTTCAGCTTCATTCAAGTGATTTTGCCAACTTTCCATGGAATTTTTAATTTCCTCAATATTCCTTTGAATCTGTTTCATGCATTCTAATTCTGTCTTATATTGTTCATTAAAAATTTTCATCATTTTTTATGTTCTTGTGTTTTTTATCTTAATTGTCTTCAGATACATGCAGCATTTCTTTCATAATGTTTGTCATTCATTTTTTACCTCAGAGATTATTTCTGATCTGATTTCCTCTATAGCTTCTTGGAGTTGTTCCTTTACTTCAGTTGCTATCATTTCAAAAAGTTCAGTTATGCAATTTCCAGTGTCTTCCATTTCAGTATCTCTTGGGTTTGTTCTCAGTGGCCTAGAGGACTAAGACTGCATCTTGCACTTTGGTTTTGTCATTTTCCTCTGGGACCTGTGTGGCTGGCCAGGCAGCCTCCTGATGGATTTCACTGGAATGTTGCACTGTGTAGAGCTTCAATCCTTCAGTATCCCCGTGGCTTGCTGGGGCACACTCCCAAACTATGGTGCTGAAGCCTTGTGCTCTGTGGCCTGTGAAGCTGGCCATGTGTTCCCCTGTTGTACTTTGTTGGGTTGCTCTGGGATGCTGGGCTGGACAGAGCTTGATGCTCCCTGCAGCTAACATGGCACTGGGGCCTAGAACCTGGCTCGGTAGAGTTCAGAACCTCTACAACTCATGTGGCTAGCAAAGACATAACCCCGGGTGTGGCACTGGGGCTTTGCACCTGGCTGGGTAGACTTCAGAGCCCCCAGGACCCACTCAATTAGTCAGAGTGTGCCCCTGGAGGTTGGCACCACCTGGACCTTGTCTCTGGCTGAGAGGAGTTCAGGGCTTCTAGAGAGCAGGGCTAGCTAAAGCACACCTCCAGCATGTGGTGCCAGGGCCTTGCTCCTGGCTGGGTGGAGTTTGGAACCTTCAGGACCTGCTGCATGTCTGCACCCCTGAATTATGGAGCTAGGGCCTTGTGCTCTGATAGGAAGAGCTCAAATTCTCCAAGACTTTTTGGATATGCTGGTCACTGTCTGATAAGCATCTCCAGGACTCTTAGCTGGGCTGGTTTCGATTCCTCTGTGTCCTGTGAGCTTGGTGGGCATTCTGAATGGGTTGCACTGTAATGCAGAGCTTGGTAGAGCTGGATCCTCTGTGCAGCTAGTGAGGATGCACTCCTGGAGTGTGGCACCAGGGCTATACATCTCTTGACCATCTCATTTATTATGCAAAAAGAAAAACCATTCAATTGTGCAGTGAAATTTTAAATTATGCTGCTTATTTTTCTCTTATAAAAAGTATTCCTTAATTTATAAACCATCTGCTGCCATATTTTCTGTGTACTTTCATCACTATTCACTTTTCTTACAGTATTTTTTGACAAAAATTGAAGTTGCCCTTAAGGTCTGTGTCAGATACTCCTATACCTTCAACATCAGGTACGAAGATTCCTTAAAGCCCTGACTTCATATCTGAGTAAGGTAGTTCAGCACCTTCAAATTTTTTAGGTGAATGCAATGGATTTTACTTAAAAGTAATTCCAATTTCTTCACTTTTCAACCCAACCAATGTACTATTTCTGGTCTATTGCAATGTGGTTGCAACTCCAGCATCAGCATATCAGCATTATTATATCTGTACCACTTTCTTCATGACTCAGAGAAGAAATTATTGAAACAAAATTAGATGCATTGAAAGTGGAATAACCCAGAGTTTCCACAGGCCTTTATAGATGGTAGAATTTTTATTCAAATGCTATTCTATTCCCTGGTTATCAAATGGGAGTCTTTGGGGTTTTATATCCCTATCAATGGATAACTACTCAATCTGATTGAATCAACATTTTAACCTTATTTTGAAATACTGTTTTTTCATCTATGTGAAGTGAAATTGAACTGGAAGTAAAAAAGTGTGACTCTAGTTCATTGCCTATCATGAATTGCCACTTTGACTTTATAGCAATAGTTAATATTTAGTAAGTGCCAACTGTATTCTCCTGTATTACTCATTTGTTGCTATAATGAAATATCTCAGAACAATCACTTTAAAGGTTTAAAGGTTTATTCTGGTTTATAGTTTCAGAGGCATCACTTCATGGTAACAAAGTTTCATATTTTTTTCTGGGTCTGTGATGAAGCAGAACATTATGATAGAAAGCACATAGTGGAACAAAGATGCTCATCTCATATTGACCAGCAACCAAGGAGACAGAAAGAACTTGGGCCCAGGGGACAAGAAACATTGCTCAAAACCATACTCAAAAATAATTACTTCCTTTACTAGGCCTACCTCATAGTGTTCACCACCTCTCAATAACTCACTAAGTTATGAGTCATCAATGCATTAATTCATTTATGAAGTGTGACTGAAAATGATCCAATTACATCCAAAGGCCCCATCACTGAACACTACTGCATTGAGGATGAAGGAAGCCTTCCATATATGAGCTGTGTGTGTGCGTGGGGGTGGTACTTCAGATACAAATATGTAAGCATGCATAAAATTTTGTGAAATGTGTTTTATTACTACCATTCTTTTATATGTTAAAAGCTGAGGCTCAGGGAGTTTAGGCAAATAGTGCAATTGCAATTTGAACTCAGAAATTCTCACTGTAAAGCACTTAAACTCTTACCTCATCTCATTTGTGTAGGAACATTATTGCACTCAGAGACAAAATGAGAGCATGTGATGTACTACATTCATTCTTTCACTTAGTGGTTATTTATTATGCATCTACCATGTTCAGGTATAGTTGTAAAAAATGACAATGAAAGTACAAGTGAAACAGACAAAATTTCTGTGTTTATGGAGCTTACTTTCTCAAAGGTCGTTACAAATCTTTTCAACTACGATTATCTCTTTGCTAACCCTCTATAAATTGCACCTCCCCTCCAAAGATAATTGAACTAACATCTGCTTTATAAAACTATTTTGGTGGTGTTCACACTTGTTGACTTTTTCTATTTTAAACAGTTATCATCTGGTTTCTATTATATTGTCATTTAACCATTGTACCTCAATCAAAGGCACATAATAAACATTATCAGAAGGAGAACACTTCACAGAAAATGGAAATATCTTGCATTCAGTTTCAGTAAATACTCTTTTAGATACATTTGATAATAGAAGACACATGGATATTTCACTGTTCTTTGTTCTTTGGTTTCTTGTATCATCTTCCTCTGTTTTATTTTCATTTTATCTTCTGTGGCAAGCTATGCCTCTTGACTCCTCTCTCATACTCTACTTACTTCACAAACTGTTAAATGCGTTCACTTATCAAACCCTTTTAAAGTCTCTCTTAAGGGCTGATATCACTAAGTTTGATGAAAAGATAAACAAAAAGTTCACAAATATTAAAGAAAGCAAAGCTCATTAGGAGACAGTTAATGGGTAAATAAATTGCAATTTAATGAAGTATGGACCATAGCAGATACAAACGATTTTCAAAATCATAGCCTAATGCTAATCGAAAAGAGGATTCTATTTTTAAAAGGTATAATTTAAGTGGTATTCTGAATAAAAAATAGAAATTGTCATAGTGAAGAAATAAGGCCAGGAAAATTTCAAGTAGTGAAAATGGAATGTGAATAAAACTTATATGGCAAAGAAAGGGTTTGGCAATGATACATTTGTGGGTGGTATAGATGAGACTGAATTTATATTCTGGGGCACAGTTAACAAACTTTGTAAGATAAATGGAAGACCATAAGCAATAGGAAGCTAACCAAAGCTATTGAACAGAAAAATACCATTGAAAGGGACACCAGAATTTTCTGGTTTAGAAGACTACGGTAATAATTGTCCCTACTCATGTGACTGAGTTCCTGCCATAAATCTAACCATATTTTCCTTAAAACAGAATGCCCAGACAGCAATTTCTGCAGAGAGTACAGGACTCTTTGGGATCAGAGCTGCAAACAATGCAACTTCTTTCAAACTAACACTAAGAGAGAAAAATTGAGAAAACTTCTGTGCATTCAAGCCAATGTGTTTAGCCTCATGTCACACAGAATTTCAAGAACAATATAAAACATTTAAATAGAAGATTCTACAGATTTTCCTATACAGTATAACTAAGATAAGGAAAGTGGACCCTGAAAAGGTTCATTTTTAATAAATCCAAATTCCCATCTGCAACTACATATGCCAGTATCAGCAAAACACTCAGCATGGCAAATACTTTATATTTTTAACCATTGTTTTCTGTTATTTCTGGGCACATATTTGATCCAGTCTTTCATCTACAATTGAGTTTTTGTGTAGGGATCAGGTTCATTGTCTGATTTCCATATTTGTATTAGATTTCAGAGAAAGTAGCTTTACTTTACACTCAACTCTTCTAGTATCAAGTTTACTAGTGGATGGAATTAGGTTATTTATAACTTACAGAGGGAAAATCCTTGGTTTGGGTTTTCTTTATACACTGATTGTGCAGTGGATATAATACTTCTTTAAATCAGAGCACCGGGATCAGATGCCTATATTTGATTCTAGAAGGTTTGAGACACCTGGAGGTGGTTTTTATCTAATTAGGACAAATGGGCCTCCACTTAGAATGGTCTGTTTTACTAACATTGACTTTTTAGTTCAGTGAATGATAAAGTCGAAGTTAATCTAACATTATTTGGTCTTCCATTTGCTATTATCTCACTATTTTTATATTGTTTCCCATGTGTTTTACTCTGGTGTTCTGTTAGTCAAGACTCTGTTTTGTTTTAAATGTATTAAGCCAAGTTACAAAAAAAAGAGATAAAAACTTAGGTCAAGCAAGGAATTTATAGTCTCATATACCTATAAATGTAGTGATAATTTAGCGTGAATAGATATAGGGACTCAAATAATGTAATGATGTGTGCTTCTCTTTCTCTTTTGGCTCTGCTTCAGTCTATGTGTTAGTTCCTTTCTCAGTCTATTTCTCCCCATATGATTGAAAAGATGGCTGCTAAAAGTGACGAGCCAAGATCTAAGCTGCCTGCCAACTTACATGACTAAAATTCCTGTATTCGAATGTCTGTCTATTAAACATCCTTATATCAGGATTCTTACTGGATTTGTTTAGGATGTGTCACTACCCTACATACTACTCTACCCATGGAACACTGTAGCTTGCACTTCATGCAGATACAGTGTTGGTCTACCGTGGACTGTGTGTCTGTGGTTAGGGACCATAGAGGTGAGGAGCACATCCGTGATGGACAGTCTGGAAGAAGAGCAGTAGTTATTTAACCAAGGAATCTGGAAGACTATGTTGTCTGCATAAAACTTAATTCCAAATGGATTTTCTATTTCTCATAGCATAAGCAACCAAGGCACACACATAAAAATTATTCTTTTCTATATACAAGTAGAAACTGGTGATACATTCTTTTATTCCATTTCCAGTAATACCTCAATTCATGAATGCTTCTGTTCATTAGCAATTTGGTTCACAAACAGAAGCGTTCAGCAAAATTTTGTTTCCATTCAAAAACCCCAGATCTGGTGATGAATACAACTGCAAGGATCTTCCCTGCTCTGACATATGGTGTTAACTTCCACTGATTGAGGTCATGATCACAGACAGACCTGCACACCCTTGCTGCAAAGTTTTTTATGTGCTTTTTAGCACATAAAGTACTGTACAGTATTATTCAGTTTAGTATGGCTCCAAATAAATTACAGAGCAAGCACGGTGGTAAAAAGAAAGGACAGAGAGATAACAAAGGTAACCAGAATATGCAGTGTGGGAATGAAGGTGACAAAGCAATAATAAAGGTAAAAAGAAAGTGAAGAGCAAGCGTGGCTGAAGAAAATCACCAACAAAATGAAGAAGGACATTGTAGAAAAGCATAAGCATATTATTCGTGTGACTAATCTAGCCACAGAATACAAGATGGTGAAGCAAAAAAATCTGGAATATTTTGAAGAGTAAAGATGACATCAAAGGAGCTGATGTGCCAAAAGGAGTCATGACGTTAACCAAGCAGAAGACACAAGTACTGGAAGAGATGGAAAAGCTTCTGTTAGCATGGTTGAATGAGAAACAACTGGCAGGTGATAGTGTTAGTGAAGCTATGATCTGAGAAAAAGCCAGGAAACTGCACAGTGATTTACTGCAAGAAGATCCTTCTACAAGTACAACAAGTGATGAATTTAAAGCCAGGAGAAGGTGGTTTGATAAATTTCTCAAGAGAAGTGGCATCCACAGTGTGATAAGACATCCAGTTCTGACAAGGCAACTTCAGAAGACTATAAGAAAGAATTTTCAGAATTCATGAATGCAGAAGGATACACTATGCAACAGATGTTCAACCGTGATGAAACAGGGCTCTTCCAGAAGAAGTTGGTGAACAGAACCTATTTTACACAGGAGGAAATGGTACTGCTGGGGCACAACACTGCGAAGGACAGATTTAGACTTCAGCTGTGTATGAACACAAGTACTGTCTGAAGATTAAACCACTACTGGTGGACCACTTCCAGACCCCTTGTGTATTCAAGAAACAGAATGTGAACAAGGCCAGACTGCCTGTCATGTGGAGGGCCAACGCAAAAGCTTGGATCACAAGGCAATTGTCCACTGAATAGCTACACAAGGAGTTCACCCCACCATTGAGATACATCTTCCTGACAACGAGTTGCCTGAAAGGTGCCTTCTTCTGATGAACAATGACTGTGCCACACTCTCCATCCTTGGTGGATGATATGGACACTGAGTATGACTTCATAAAGGTCAAATTTCTGCCCACATCACAACACCTCTTCTGCAGCCCACGGACCAGCAAGTGATTAACAACTTCAAGAAATTATACACAACAGTGTTCTTCACTTTAATGTTACTGAAGAGGTGTCACTGACTCTGAAAGAGTTCTGGAAGAAACATTTCAATGTCCTCCACTCCATCAACCTTACTGATTAAGCATGAGTAAATATCACATACTGATCCTTAAACTCAGCCTGGAGAAAACCGTGACCAGAATGTGTCATTGAACATAATTTTGAAGGGTCTCATGCACAGATAGTAAGGCAATTGTGTTCATGGACAACAAATATGGGTCTGGATATCAATGGTGCATACATAAAGGAGTTCATTGAGGTCCATAAGGAGGAGCAGATGATAGTAGAACTTGGTGAACTTGAGAGTGAGAAGCAGAAGTTGCTTTTTGAGGAGCATTCCACTGAGGAAGAGGAAGACAGGGAGGAGGTTAACAGTGATGCTATAAAACTCATTGTGGGAGAATAGAACAAGTCCCAGGATTTCTTTGAGAAGCATCATCCTAACATAACTGTAATGAGTCTGATGAATGATAATGTAGTCTCTCATTTCCGGAGGATTATGTAGCGCAGGAAAACACAAGTGACATTAGACAGATTTTTCATCAAAACTGACTCTGCAGCTAGGAGACAAAGAAGAGAGGAAATCTCTTCACCCATTTGCCTGTCTTCCATACTGGAAGCTAACTCAAGCAAGATTAATGTTGTCTTTCTTCATACTGTACTATACTGGAATTTGTTTCATATTTTTGTGGTTAAAATATATATACATGGTTCAAAATGGATTAATCTTATTTATATAGAAACTTATATGAAATTTGATTTGGTTTGCTACCAAAATCAGTTTGTGACCATGTTCATAGGAATGAGAATGGATTAATCTTATTGACATTGAACCTTATGGGAAAATTTGATTTAGTTCATGACTAATTTGATTCTTGACCAGAATTGTGGAATAAATTAAGTCCGTGAACCTAGGTACCACTGTATTTCCATCCTGTAGTTACAAGTGTCACATGCAGGTGGGAGAGACTACATATCCAAGAGTTCTTGAAAATTGTCTCTTTTCATGTGCCTTTCTTAATAAAAAAAAAAGCTTATCCTAGAATTTCCCCAGTAAAATGTACATTCCTCTCACCACACATAAAAAGACACGCTTTGAGAAATTGACCAGGTCAGTGTTAATAATTTCTACCATAGACTCAAAATGCCAGAGCCAGTAGCATATTCAGCATCCTCTGTACCATATTCTATATGGAGACAGCAGGAATACTTGAGCAAAATCAATATTCTGTAAAGAAGAGGAAAAGGAGATGCAATGGATGCTGCATACACAGTCTAGACTGTTACTTGTTGAAACAAAATTGACTGCCTCCAATTTTGTGCTTTAAGAGTTTCTTCAGAGCTTATCATTCTTTATAACAATATTTGGGAGGAGTTGGCGATTCAAAAGTTTTGAGATTGCAGCCACACATTCTTGTCTAGTACACTGAAGAACAAATCTAGCAATATGTCTACATGAAGATTACTGTTGTTGCTTGTTTTGTTTTGTTTTATTCTGCTGGTGCATTGTGTCAGCAACCAATGCCAGAAATCGGAAGGCTGATTTACTTCCACAGTGTGTATCTTTCAGCAACAAGTTTCAGGGTTCTGGGGATGCCCTAAATCTTCAATTAATGGTTTCTATGTTGCATTCATTTGGATATTTAAGGCAGAGAGATTTTCCCCTATACCACTGGGTTGGATTACAGTGGATGGTGCTTCACAGGGGGATATTATCCATCATACTAGCAGTTCAATACATGCGAGGATTGGGCTGGGGTCCTTGTATTTGGTCTTCCATTTCTTCATCTTATTGTTTCTAAATCTCACCATATGATTTTCTATCTTCTCACCTTTCTTCGTGCCAACTACAATGCCAGTGATGATCTGGTCATCAGTAGTTGCTGTCGTTATTTGTATTGAGAAAGATTCATTCTGGTACACACTATTTCTTTTCAAAGAAGAAATAAATGAGACCAATGATCACTTTTTAAAACCTTGCCCAAGTCCATAATAGGCTTTAGCAGCTCAGCAATTTTTCCCGAAATAGCTCCGTGATCTAGCCCAAGTAGCACTTAGTACAAGTTAGTTAGAGAAAGTTTAGCCAACTCTTTTACTTCTATATGATAAGAATTGACTGTTTTTTTTTTTCAGCTAAGAATAAATGACTACCTATCCCTTAATGACCTTCCTCTCACTTCAGCTGGTCTCACTCCTACTCTAGGCCCTGTCATGTGCAGTAGCATACTGGGAAGTATCAATTTCTGTATTAGGGAGAACCATTTTGGTTATAATTGTTTAAAACTTTGTTAAAATTGAGTTTTTGCCTTTCCAAAAAACTTATCCCATTTGACCAGAAAGTATGCAGATTACTCAGCTATGGGCCCCGTGTGAAGAGGACACAAAAGCTATCCCCAGAAAACTGACTGTCTCTGCTCTGCTCTACTCTTTTCACTCAAGTTCTTCCCATGAATAAGAAAGGACTGTTCCAGCAACCCCTAGTTTACATGTTCATGGTTTGCAATTCAAGAGGAAGAGACATTATCTGTCCTCTATATCCATGCATCCAATACATCCAAATCCTTATTTTGAATGAATTACTATGGTCAGATTCATTTACCCACACAACTCACATTGCACAAGGGAAAAATGTATGATTGATCATTCTGGGTCAGGAGGTTCCTTCTCTCTGGAACACCTAGCAGGTAAAAGGTCAGAAGACCGCTCATAAAGTAGAGGCACTGGGATGACCAAGGCAATGTGCTTATCATAGTAGAAGAGGAAGGAGGCACGGCCACGTTCAAATGTGGACACTGTGTTATCGCCTACCTATGGTGATTTAAGTGCCCCAACTTCAATCTGCTCTCTAATGCTTAACAGCCAATTTATGTTGTGTGGGAAGATGTATTTGTCCAGTAAGTAAAAAAAAGAAATCATGTGGATGTATCTTAAAGAGTTCTTCAGATGAACCTGCTTCCAAGTGTGAAATGTTTTTATGAGAAAACCTCTGCAACTCGAAGTTAATTTATGCAAAGGGAGATGGAGGTTAGACTCAGCAACACAAAGCCATTTCTCAAACTGTCTTTTTCACAGTTTACATTCAAAGATTCTACCTAACCTCCCCACAAAATTGAGCAAAAAATTTTTCACCACAGAATAAGTCTCAGTACTATTTTCTTTCCCAACAAAATTGCGTTCCATCTTCCTGATTATTCCAGTGAACAGATCATGTGAAAGCATTAATGATTGCACAATGCATGAGGTTAGTAAGGTAAGTGAAGCTCATAATTACCTCATTTACATTCTTTTATTCACTGAAACAGAATTCTTAATGACTTTTATGTGAAATGCAGAGTAATCAGCACAAATGAAGCTCTCGGGTGCAAAGTGGAGAAAGAAGCCAAGTTGTTGGCTCTCAGCAGAAAATATGTGATGAACGGTCAAACAAAAGAGCCCAGCATGCAAGCCTGAGATGTTAGGTTTTAGGAGACTGAGTAAAGTGTTATGTTTCAAGAGCTTAGTGTAACTAGGTTGAGATATAAAAAGCAAGGTTTAAAAGCAGAAAGATCCAGTACAGTCATACCATCTCTCTGATTTTGTTTAGCAACAACCAGCAATTTTTGGTCAAAGTATTATGGGGTAAAGAAAAACCAGTCAGTGTATGAACAGATCCACATTTTAGTCCCAGGCTGCACACAAGCTAGCTCTGAAATATTCAGTAAACTGCTTTGCCTCTTTATTAGTTGCTTTCCTGTCTCTGGGACATAATACCCAAAACTTAAAGGAGAAGAAACTTATTTTTGACTAATGGTATCAGTCCATGGTCTCCAATCTCCAACACAGAAATAGCATGGCAGAGGGGCCAAGTAGAGGAAAGCTGCTCAATCAATGACAATCAGAAAGCAGAGACAGAGTGAGAAGGGAGGAAAGGCATGTATAAGAATATAGCCTTCTAAGTCAGGCCCCCCATTAATCTACCTCTTCCAATCAAACCTCACCTCCTAATAGGACATTCAGCTATACATTCATGAATGGAGTGATCAGCTGGTGAGTATAGGCTCCCCATGATCCCTTCACCTTCTGAAAGTCCCACCTCTGAACATGAGAGACTTTTGCGAAAAATTTTGCATCTAAACAATAAAAAATTCTTTGGAGTGGTCTACCAATCATCTACTTATGAAACAGAAGGTACACATGTCATAATAACCAGAGGAGCAGGTTTGCTTAAAACAGATTCATTTGGATTCATTCAAGTATAATAGTCCAGTACCTCCTGCAGAAAGTTTAGCACATCACATTTTGAACTAAATCCCCAGGTGATTCACAAACAAATAACCTGAAAAAATAAAAACTTTAAAAGAAAATACACATAAGCAAAAAACTCTTCATGTGAACCACTCTTCAGGTTAAGAAACAAAAATAAGGAAAGCTAAAGAAAAATGAAGAGTATTCAATTAAAATTTACATTTATAAGCGTATGACAACACAGGTACTTAGAAGGCAAAATGAAATACACCAAATGTATGATTCTTATACTGAACTTAATGTCAATTTGAGGTAGACAGTGTGGAGGACAGAGACCATTTCCTAGCATTAATGAAGACTAATCCTGGAGGTACCATCCATATGAAGATTGTCTGGATAGGAAAAGAGGAGAATCAACTTTGTAAACACTTCAGTCCAATTTTTGCACCTCTCTTAATTTGCTTAGAACAATCAGCTTTGTGTTCCTTATTTAACTATGACAATCTCAATCTATCCACTTTCTGCAAATGCTTATAGAATATATAAATAATTAATGTGATATCTACACCCTTTCCATCTCTGATACATCACTGTCATGTTGGAAACTGAGTGCAGAGTTGACAAATATTCCAATTATTTTGGAGCTATTTTAGATTTTTTTTATAAGCATGATGCTGTTTTTGTGATGAAGTAACTGAAGATCATTTTAAGGCTTTTAGGAACCCAAACTTTCTGAGTCAAGAAAATTTTACTCTATGTATCACCTCATATTTATATAGCTATAATAAGTATGAAGAAAAGGTATCCATGCCCTTTTAATCAAAATTTCTAGCAGCTTTGCTGGCTAAGAAAGATTGGGTGACTGGTGTCTTTTTTCATACAACTAGCTCTCATGATTTCTTTTTTTCTTATAGGAGCTGTTATAAGCAAGTATTATCATTGTAGTGAATTCTAATGTGACCAGTAGAAGGAAATGCATTAACACTATATAGCAGCCAAGGGGTCGTCTTTCAGACTTTCCTTCACTAGATGTCAGTGTTCTGAGTGGAATAACAATGTCAGGATTGCTTTCACCACATGTTGAATCAGTATGTGCTCCTCTCTGCAATGCTATTGCAGAATTTCTACTTTATTATCAAAGTTTGTGTAAGTGACTTGTATTTCTGTCTTCCCCCTCCGATCATTACTCCCCTCCTGTTTGAAAACACATTACAGCTGCAGGGGTACAAAATTTAACTATACATTATAGCCTGATACTTCTTAATTTCCTGTGTCTCCCTGGACTACAATCCAATAGCTTTGGTGCCCTGAAGCAGACAGATATGAGATTGGGAAGTTGGGTTTGGGAGAGGTTAGACAGCGGTCAAGGAACCTGCACAGGGTTTGCCTGCAGCATTGGCATACAAATCAAGTGGAGAATAAGTCCTGCCTTGCTCTATACTCAGTCTGTGATCTAAGGAGCTTTGGTTCCTGCAAGTTGGTGGTACAAGAATCTCTTTTTGCCTCTTCAATGGTTGCAAAATATTTTTTCACACAAGCATAGGTAGTCCTTGTCTCTAGAAGATGGTTGTTAAGAGTAAAACAACTTTAAGTACAATTTTTCTATGAGACAGCTCAGTAACAGCTTCAGGTTTCATAATCAGATTTAAAAACACCGCATCTTTACCATTTTGAGGTTTATTTCTATGTAAATTACAGAGTAAGGTAGAAGCACAAAGTCTATGGGTACCCTGTTGGTGAAATAGCTCCATTGTCATAAGGCAAAAATTGTTTCTGATTTTTTCCATAAAGTCTCAGCTTACAAATATTTTTGAAGATTTAAATTACTGTTGCACATTTCCTTAGGTAAAATATGTGTCCAGGTGATTCATTCCACTTTACAGTGGTACTTCTGTTCACAAATTTAGTTCATACCACAAGTCTGGAGGAGATGACTGCATTCTTGTTCATGCAGGGAAAATGGCCACAGTCGTATTCCTTACCCAATGTACAGTTCATGAACAGAAGCAAAATTATGCTAACTACTTTTGTTTTTGAATCAGATTATTCACAAACAGAAGTGTTCATGAACTAGGGTTCTTCAGTATGTACAGCTTCTTAGATGAACTGCCCTTCTGGGCATTCTCAATTTCTCTTGTTCCTCTGTCAGAATTAGTCATATGCATGGGTGTTTAACATATTATGACCTTTCCTAACAAGCATGAATGCTGCAAGCTGCCACTGGCCTTTTGCCCTTGCAGTCACTTGGTCTTTGCGCTAAGCTTATCCTCTTTCATAAGGCCCCTTAAACTCTACACCACCAAAACTTCAAGTTGTGGGAAACATTCTCTACCATTTGTAGAATATTTTTTTATAAAGATCTACTATTGTTTTCCCCTCATTGGGTTGTAGAATTCATTGAAACTGCTTTTAGATTTTAAACTCTTCCTTTTGCCAACATATTTAGTTTAGGAAGCTGCCTCTGTGTTCAAGTAATAGCAGTTCCTTCGTTCTAAGAATCCCTGCTCCAAGCTGTGAGTCATGTACTTTGTGCAGAGCCCACTATGTTGAAAATGTATATCCCACATACCATTTCTCAGAAAATAGCTTGAAATAGGGTGTGCAATTAAAAGTAAGCAGTAAATCAGGAAGATAAAGAAGGTCATATTGGGAAATTACCTAGCTAGAATGATGAATAAGGGAGATCTTAAAATGATAGCTGGACAATCATCATAGACTACAGAGATCAATTGGAAAAAAGGAGGAATATAAGCTGTTAATTTCAGAATGTAGAGTTACAGTACACTTGACTATCTCAACACAATAAACTAAGAAGTTCTTAGAAATATTAAGAACTGACAAGTTTTTTTCATTACAGTTTTACTATTTCAAAATAAATAGTTTATGTTTTTGCAAACATAAATTAAATAGTTTAGTTTTGCTCAAACAGAAATCACTAAGAAATAAATACAAGATGGGGTAATATAGACAATATCAGTCAAAAAGTATATAAAAATCTCATGAATATCTATAAAATCAAAATCAAAATATAAAAGTACCTAACTAAATATATCACAACAATATCTAGTAAGATGTCTTACAAAATATCTAATAAATTTTCAAAATCTATGTGATGAAAACTTTCACACTATATTGGAAGAAACCAAACTGATATAAACAAAAACATGTATTTTTACTGCATAGGAATAAACAATATTCAGGTTATCATTTCAAGTCAGTATAGTTTTAATGAAATCCATTAAAAAATGTTTGTTATATATCTGTGAAGCTAATGAAGTTAATTCAAATACAAGTAGAAAAAGAGACAGGTGAGAATATCCAAATAACTTCTTAAAATGAGTAATTAGGAAGGAATTGCATTGCCAGATAAATAACTATCATAAAACTGTAGTAAATAGGCTGTTATTGATACATAAATACACTAATGGAACACATCCAAAATAATACAAATATCTAGAGGATTTAGAAAGTTATAAAGTCAGTGTCTTACAGCAATCATGACAAGATGTAATATTATTTTTAATAAGAGAAAAATGACAATTCTCATGTATCCCATCGCTAGTGTTCTCTGTACTAACATTTCACATTATTATGGTACATTTCTCACAATTAATGAACCAATAGCAACAAATTATTACTAAAGTCCATACTTTATTCAAATTTCTTGGTTTTTACCTAATGACATTTTTTTCTGTTCCAGGAAACCACATCACAATTAGTCACCAACTCTTTTAGGTCCCCCTTGCCTGTGACAGTCTTGCTAACATTTTTGTTATTTGTAATGATGGTCACAGGTCTGAGGAGTACTGGTCAGGTATTTGGTAGACTGTACATCATGTGTATTTCTATAATGATTTTTCTCACATTTACTGTTATGGCTTGTGTCTAGGCAGCTCCCCAAGCCTCATGCAGTCATAGGCAGGGCTTTTCAGAGATGACAGAATCAAGGGTGTGTGATGCTGGGGTTAAGGATGTGTGATTACTAAATCAATCCACTGATTGGTTTGACATAGTTCTAGGTGTGGATAATGGGAAGGCTCAGCCTGAGCAGGCAGCCTGGAAAGAATATAAGGGACAGGAAAAGGGCTGCCCTTGTTGCTGCTGCTGCTTCACTTCTTTGCTGCCTTGCTGCCTTCTGCCCACGATGAACTGTTTCTCCTCTGCAGTGCCCCTCGACCACGCCACCCTGCCAGGGAACCAGGCAACTAGGAACTGAAATAGCTAAATATGTTGAGCTGTAAGAATCCTTTCCTTTTTTTAACGCTGGATAGCAGGTATTTTCTCTCAGCAATGAGAAAAGTAACTAAGATGGTTTACTCTAAAGTTATGCCTTTCATAGAGAAAGGAAGCAGAGGTAAAATACTATTATCAGCATGTCAAATCAAGGTACATATCCCCAACATGATCTGTCCCATGGATGTTCACCTTGACTGTCCAGTTGATAGACTGTTTCTTAAGTGCTCCATTGTGAAGTTACTCTCCTGCCCGCTTTAGTTACTCTGTAGTCTGTAGGAAGTCATTTTGCACAACCCATTCTTATGGTGTGGGGAATTATACTCTTCCATATTTTCTCCATTTTTAAAATTCAGTCATTTAGTTATATCAGCATGGAGTTATGACTAAGAATTTTGTGCCTGAATTATAATCCAGCAATTATTATTAATATTATTAATTTTTGTTATTCGTTGTTCAAATTTCTCCAAATTTGGCCGTTGAGAGATCTCTCTTTTGTCTTCTGTATCCCTTCAACATGCCTGTATCACTGTGTTTGATTTTTAATTCTGTTTTTTTTTGTTTGTTTGTTTTGTTTTGTTTTTTTTTTTGCGGCACCGGGGATTGAACTCAACCTCGCGCCTGCCAGGGCAGGCGCTTAAGGCACTGAGCCAAACTCCCGGCCCTGGTTTTTCGAGGCAGGGTCGCACTGTGTAGCTCAGGTCGGCCTTGCGCTCGCGTTGTAGCCCAAGCCGGCCTCGAACTCACAACGCTCCGCCTACCTCAGCCTCCCGAGTGCTGGGATTAAAGGCGTGCGCCACCACGCCCATTTCCTTACCTATGGAAACATTGTTTCCTGATCACTCCTGAATCAGCCATATTTTCACCAAAATGTTGCTACTTTTATTGGAGAGCGATAGTAGAATGCAAGATCTAGACATTAATGTTTTTAATACTACAAGGTGAACCATTGTGTCCTGGACCTGTCAACTGGCATAGCAGAACAATATAATATATGTATAATTAATATATTAATATATATTTTAGAATATTTTATTATATGTTAATGTAATATATGATATATTATAGAATATTTTATTATATGTTAATGTAACATATGAAATATATTAATCCTACTTTTCCTATGCATGCATCTATTATGATTTCTATAAATATCCATCGGTGTCAATATTAAATTTGGTTTACATTATGTCTCGACCTGTAACATATCATCATGTGAATCATTCTAGATGCCTCCCCTGGCTTATCTGTTTTATCTGTAACTTTGAACACTTAACAGTGAGAAAACTGGATCCCTCTGTCATCCACTTATGCAATTGTTCGATTCCAATATACTTTTCAGACATGTTAACAGTACCCTTGTGAAGAAAAAAAAACTTTATTTATTAGAAAACACTACTATGTACTGCTCTTTTGATCTTCAGCCTTACAGATTCCATTCATTTTTAAAGTCACTTGGGTCAACCCCTTTACCTTGCACATGAGAAAATATGGTTCTTCATACATTTATAATGCACTTAGATTATTTTTATCACAATGTAGCTGTCTTGAGTCTTCTAAAGTAATTTTTGAAAATTTGTAGTAAGATTTACTGTTTCCAGTGCTGTAAAAAGTTCAATAGATTTGAACAGTGTCATGTACCTACCATTAGAGTGTCATACAAAATAGTTTCACCATCCTACAAAAATCTATGTTCTGTTTATTTAATCTTTCTTCTACCCCAAATGCCTGACAACTACTAATCTGTTTACCATAAGAACATTTTTGCCTATTTCAGATTATCATCTAAATGGAATTATGTAGTAGGTAGACTTTGCCTCTGACTCATGTCAATTAGAATACTTTGTATCTTCATAAAATCAATGAATAGTAGTCCCCTAGAAAATATACCAGTTTGCTTATCCATTACTTTACTCAAGAATATCTTGGTTGTTTCTAGTTTTGGTAAATTATAAATCTGCCCTAAACAATCAGATGCAGGCTTTTATGGATAAATTTTCAAATCAGTTGGGAAAATAACTAAGACAGCAATTGTTGGATTGTATAATGAAACTATATTTAGCTCTGTACCTATTCCACAGTGCACCAGCAACGAATGACAATTCCTCTATGTACATGTTAGCAAATTAATGTTGATAATTTATTATATAGCAATTTCTCATTATGGTTTAGTTTGTTTTTCTCTCTATGATGTTGAGCATCTTTTTGCATATTTAGGTGCCACCTCCATATTTTTCTGATGCAGTACCTATTCAGATCTTTTAGTTAGGCTGACTTACTGAGTAGTAAAAGTCCTTCCTTTCCAAACATTTTCACAAAGCCAGTGGTTTGTTTTTAAATTTTCTTTCCAATCTTTTGCAGAGGAAAAATTTTAGTTTTAATAAGGACAGGAGTATCAATGTTTTATGTATCATGTTACTACTTTAAATAACTGGTAAGAATAAAATGGGGTAGGAGGGTAACTCAGTTCTAGATAAGTTTCCTACATTTGCAATCCCCACTAGAGAGGGGAAAAACAGAAAAGAAAACATAATCTTGTGATGAGAATGCACACCATTGACAAAGCACTTTCCTAGCATGTGTAAGGCCCTGGGTTCAATTCCCAGTATGGTAAGAAAATGTATTTTATTTTATCTTCATTTATTATTTTTATAGATATTGTCATTTTTTATTTAGATTGAGTTTTCTTATCTGTATTATTTTTTTCTGGTTGAAGAACTGACTGTTTGTTACAGAAAAAGTCTGCGAGTTATATGCTTCTTTCAATTTTAGTTTGTTTGGGAAAGTATTTCTCCTGTTTTAAAAGATGATTTTACCAGATGCACAGTTCTAAGTCACTGGCATATTCTTTCAATGTTTTAAATACTTTGCTATAGTCTACTCCGGCTTGGTGGTTTATGCAAACCTCTCTATAGCACACCTTCACCTGACTTTTTTTCTCATTAGGAAATTTTTGTTTTTGTTTTGTCTTGTTTTCCTTTTTAAAGTTCCTTTGAATTTGACTGTCTGCAATTCAATTAAGATGTGCTTAGTATTGTATGTGTGTGCACATACAACACCAACAGTAGTAGTAGCAGTGGTGGTGGTGGTGGTAGTAGTACTTAGTAGTGGTTATCTTGCTTCTTGCTCTGAGCTTCCTGGACCTGTAGCTTGTGTCTTTCATTAATTTTGTGACATTCTCTGTCATTATTACTTCATTATATGTTTTTCTTCATTATTGTCTCTTCTTGAATTCTAATTCTTTATATAAAGTGCATTTTAACATTGTTCCAAAATTATTTGATATTCTGTTACCTTTTTGGAGGTTTTGTTTATTAGCTTTTTTCCTTTGCATTTCCGCAAGTCTGTATTGACTTATACTGAAGGTCACTTACTATTTTTGCAAATATATCAAGACTATTCATGAGCCCATTAGAGACATTCTTTGTCTATATTGATTACTGTTTTCCTTTTAACACCTTAGATATTCCTTTGTCTATTCATACTGGATTTCCCCTTTGGTGACTTTACTATATTAATTACAGTATTTCTGATAATTCCAAATCTTTGTTATATTTGAGACTGGTTCTTCTGCTTCCCTGTTCTTTCAGAAAGCTTTTTTTTTTCTTTTGATTTTTGACATGCTTTGTACATTTTTCTTATAATCTGCACATCTGCATAGGGAATTAGAACTAAGGGTAAATAGGCCTTTAATGTGAGGATTTATGATTATCTAGCTAAGATATGAAATGGGTTTAATGTTTGCTATACCTATAAATACCGCAGTCTTGAAGTTGCCCTGCTCAGTCTTTCTTTTCTCCTTCTCTTTGGTGTTGGACTTCCCACTCTTGTCCTCTGAGAATCTGTCTTGCGACACTTTCAGCTGTAACTCAGTAACTGCACAGTAGTATTGTCAGTGTACCTACTCATGCACCTCCCCATTCCTGACCACTGCTCCCTCCCTTGAATGCTATGTTTCTGATCTATGTATCTAAAGTTCTTATCCCTTTGACTGTTTTTTTTTCCTTTATATGAGACAGGAAACTTAAAAGGAGTTGTATGGAGAATTATATTCCCCTCTGACAAATGCTTTTCTGCCTTTGTTATGGAGGCTAGGGGTGGGTTTCAAAGTGTTTCTTCTTCCATCCCTACTGGAACTGGAATGTATTTCTCAGACCTCTATCAAAATTTCTAGTGGTAAGGCCCACAAAAGTGTGCCACTCCCAGGACTAGAGCCCTGAGCAGATTATGACTCTCCCTTTAGTCTACCTGCAGCCTCCAGCCATTTGTCATAATTAGTATTTAAATATTCCTGCTGATTAAGGACTCCAGTATCTCCTTCTGCAGGTAAGCAGATCTGGTTTGCCTTACTACTACTGTATTCTGATAGGTACAAGAAAAGTAATTGTTTTAAAATAGGTTCTTATTTTTTTTTATGTAAGGGCTAGAGTAATTTCTTCCAAGATATGTACATGTCTAAATTGAAAACTTTTATTGGACTTTAACTTTTGCTCTTTTTTTGCAAGAGCAAGAAATGCGTTATTTCCTTCTCCCTTTGGTTCAGATGGATTTGCTTTCCAATTTTGATTTCTACCTGAGCAATAACAAGTGCTAGTTTTTTTTTTCTGATCTAGCTTTGCTAACAATGGCTAAATAAGGTTGAAGCTCTCTGATAAAAAAATCACTAAAATAAAAAGTCCACTTTGCTTCCTTTCACACATGCCAAGCAAAATAGAGAAAATAATGCCTACTTTCTTTGTCCCAGTGTTATATTTATGATTTACTGCGTCTCCAAAACTCCAATTAAATGAGCAGAATAATTGTCCCTTTCTGTCTAAATGTGGAAAGGTTAAAATAAAAAAAGAATCAGGGGCATAATTACCTGTCATTCACTGCCATTGTTTATATCACCCATTTCATAACTAAACCTCCAGCAAGTATGATACAGTTTATTTCACTTGCACAAACAATGAAATAAAATTACTAAAGAAAATTTCAAAAGGAAATCACTATTTCTTATCTATGTGTCTGTGGGTGTTTGTGTATGTATGTACCTGTGTGTGTAATGCCAAAAGAATACCTCTATTCAAGAAATTGTAAAAAGGGGGTTGAGTGGTTCTGAGAGTAACAGTGAAGAATACAGGTAACCATGATTTTTCTTCTCTCTTTTTTTTTTTTTTGTCTCACTTCTCTGTTTCAAGAGTGATTCTAGTCACTCTTAATAACACTAGCATTAATGTTGCAGGTAACAAAATTCTGTATAATGATATTTCCAGAAGGTATTTGTCTTCCTTGTTAGATTAAGAGACCCTGAACGCTAAGGAATTTGGGGAAACCCAATAAGCTATGGAGCTGCAGAAACGAATGTCC